>VZRS01008300.1:1144153-1332155 GCA_013398055.1 Ifrita kowaldi
AGAAAAGAGGAAAAGTAATCCAGAAGTATGGGAGATGTGTAGAAACTCAAGTGCTGAGCATTATTCTATGCAAAAATCAAGCAGATCAAACGATTCCTGATGTACTTGTTGCTGATGAAAATCGTGTTATACCAAGAATAGACTGGACTCCAGAGAAGTTTCTTTAGGATAAAATAAATGCTACTTCTTTGGGTCTGGTAATAGTTAATCAATTTCATGATGACGATCACTAATTAAAGGTTACCTGCAAATAACATACAAAGGAACCTGGAATCAGGCAGCCCAAATCATCAGGGGGTGGTGTTAGTATGCGTAGGGTTATTTTCCTTAGCGGAACTGTAACCTTCCTGTGCAAGGCATGGAAAGCTCGAATCACTTCCACTGCCTCCGTCTCTGAGAGAAGAGAGCAAAGAGGGGACAGAGGATAAAGACCTGCAGCAGTGCCTGGTATTTTGTTTCTCTCAGTCCTTTCTTACACTGTTCCCTGAAGTCTTTTCTGTGATGTGGTTGAGATGAAAAAAAGTAAGAAGCAATGCAGTTATGTTCAATTTAATCGCATAAAGTCTTCTACAAAGTTAAGTAGGGTAAAACTAAATGGGTACAGTTAAGTATAATAGTAATAACAGCTAGAAAGTCTTTGTTTTCAGCAATATAATGAAATGAAATAAATATATGATTAGGAAGATACAAGCAAATAAGCCAGAAAATAAAGCTTACACAATCCCAAATTTAACATACAATAAATGCACAAAATATCTGACATGCAAAAGAGAAATGTCAATAAAGAAAAAACCAAATTGCTATGCCTTTTAGCACTGGGGGATGTAGACAGCTTGCTGGGTAATTGGCTGGCTGGCTGTTCTGTTAACTTTCTGGGTGAGTGGTGGAGCAGAGAGGCTGCCTTCCTTCAGGCTCACTGCTGGCATATTGGCACTGATATTATACATACATGCACATGCATTCTCCTTTTTAATTTCTTTGAACCCATACTCTTTCTGTCTCACACAGGAGCCTGAAAACTCAATGGGAAATGAAAGGCAATTGCACGTAGAACAAATATTGCCAAACTGCCAGTATTTTTCTATCAGTTCATACTTATCTTACATTAATTTATGCTAGCAACTGATATAAACAGTGCACTCATGTAGCTCAAAGTTAGAAATCTACTACAATCTCAATATTAAAACAAGAGAAGTACCATTTCTAGTTTTATTTCAGCCTGATTGAAGTAGGAAAGTCAGCAGCAGCTGCTCTCACAGTTTACTTTTTTTACATTAGTCCATTATTAAAGTTTGACAGTAAAATCTATAACTAGCATAAAAGGTTCTTTCAGTCATTCTGCAAGACCGGTAATACCGTGCATGATCCTGTCTGCTTTTTGCTGGCTCACCACACTTCATTAGGGTTTGTTTTCCATATATCATCTTTTAAATGTTGAACTACACAATGACTTAATAGGTCATAGGAAAAGCTTTGGTTTCACAAAATATTCATTTCATGGAAATCTGTCTGAGGATCACAAAATAGTGTAAATGCTGTTTACCCTTCCCAGCAATTTTGTAAACCGTAAGTTTTCCTTAAACTCAGTTAATGAAAACAGTATCCACATCTGCTTTTAGATGCAACTAACATACCAAGAAAATGGGGCAATCTTTGGGACTTCATAGTGTACCACCAGTCGCTTAAATAGCACACTACGGGAACATATACAGAAAGTCTAAAACATGCAAGCATTTAAATAAATAAATAGAAATCACACAGCTAATGCTCTACAGCTCATTAAAAATGCTAGAGTTTTAGTCAACTGAACCTCAACCTCACTATGACACATCAAGTATTTAAAGAAATTAATTCCCCACGTTCATTTAGCAAAAGAAAGCCTAGTGCACCCTGGGTTACATGAGTTGAATCAACAGCAGCAACAATGACGTACCTATACCAGCTTTTGTGTAAGTTGGCACGAGCCCAGAGCCCCGAAGAGTTCACGCCCGTTGCTGGCATATGCTCCGTTCCATGTGTCCGGCACACAGCCTTCAAAAATTATGGCTCTCCGTACTTTGTAGGTATCAGCCAGAGTTTCATTTCCCAGCCTGCACCTACTTTTTCCTTAAAATGCCTGCTAATGAAATCGCTGCTCGGTGGCATGCTGTGTTTTCTCATGAAACATTGGTTCCTGTGAAAAAGAGTTGAGCATTGAGGAACAGCACCTTTATAATAACACGGAGACATGGAAAAGCCACACGTGCTACTGAGAGACATTAGGTGGGCTGAAGAAATGAAACTTGGCTTAGCTCACCTTTGTGAGCATTAAACCCTCATTCTTTTATTGAGGAACTGTCATATGAAAATGTTTTCCAGATTTTTGGGGGAAATGGGCCAAAAGTACGTAAGAATATAGGATTCCATGCACACTTATGCAACTGTTTAAATACTAATTCAGGTATAGAATACTAGAAGTAAAAACAAAATAGCTGTGTTATGGTATTTCAATACAGTAAGAATCAGCAGACAGAATGATGTAAGAACACACAATGACATAGGGCAGAAATATATATTTTAATTATGCAATTCATGTAGAACAGAGAACTTATGGGACTTTTCAAAAAGAAGAGATCTCAAATGAGAAAACAAGACTTTAGGACAGGCACCCATTAGCACGGCAACTCAACACAGAGGTGGGAAGACCAGAAAATTCCTTACATAAGGATAAACAATAGAAAAAGTTCTGCATAAAGACCATTTCCATCCAACATGTGCTACTGGTGACCTCTTACAAATACTTGGTCCTCCACCTCTGTGCTAATACTTACTATTTTATAATACTATTTTTCAACTTTTGTTCTATGTTTTTCCTTTCATTGTCACTGCTTATCACAGATTTGAACAAGGCAAGTAGAAAAATAAGAAATTAATGAATGAAGGAGAAGTTATGTCAGAGCTATTAGCTAAGATGAATTTCCTCATCTTACAGTAATACAAAAATCTGAATACATGAGTAGATAGCTCTATGAAACCAAGGAGCAGCTGTTGTGCAATAGCATAATCAATAGAGAAAAATGAGTGAAATGTCTCATTTCTGTTCTGAGTGAAAGACATTTAATTTGACTTACACAAATAAACTACAAAGCAATCATCACAGACCACTACTCAAACACCTGAATGTGCGGAAATCAGGAGAGAAGACCTGTAACAAAAGGTCTGTGCAGATGACTGAGCTTAAAAAAAAAAGAAAAAAAAATGTTCACTAAGTTAACTTCCCAGTTCTTGAGAGGGCAAAAAGAAAAGCATCATCCCCACCCATCCAGCAATGTCAGCACTCAACCTGAAAGTAGGGACAACAAAAATAAAAAATAGGATGGAAAGTAGGAATCAATTCAACATCCTCAGCAGGAAGCTTTAAATTTTCACTGGGCTTCTTTAAGTAACCATTTGGTCAGCACTGGCTTGTTACACAAGACCAGAGAAGGCTGCTTTGTACAGACTTCCTAAGCCCTGAAGTCACAGCAAATTTCCCAAGGATATTTATTTACTGCATGTAGATGGTCCAGAGGGGCCTTTTCTATATTCAACTGTATCAGTTTTAAAACATGAACATCACTTCTGAATGTTAAACTAAACTGAAATTGTACTTATCTGAGTATTCTATTAACTGGATTAAAATTAATTTTTTAGACTATAAAGAGAGTACATTGTCATTATGTATAAAATAAATCTTTCTTTGCAGATAATAATCTTACTTTTAGATACACTTCAGGCTTTGTGCCCACAATTTTTTTTAAAGGATATGTACAATTCATGGTTATTTTCATGATGTCACCAAGAGATTATCATATTTTTGGCTTCCTTAGATGAAAAAAGTGAGTATTACATCACTATTTATAAATGGTGAACACTACAAGAGAAGGGTTAAAGTTAAAGGATAACAGTACTATAAAATCATATGGATAAAAATAGGCTATGAGTACATTTAGATCATAGATAAGAAAAAGTAGAAATAAAGATTTGGAGCTGCCTTCAAATTATTTGTTCAATTTGATACTGTTTATGCATGAACAGGGCCTACTAGAGTTAGAAATTGCAGCTGGTGACATGAATTTTTGCATATCCAGAGCTGAATCCTCCCCAGACATTTTCAAGGACCAGCAACATTTATTTATTTATTTATTGGCTGATGCAGAACATGGCTTCACAGGTTTCCCCTGCTCCTCCTGTTTTGCTAAAAAAGGCTGAGAGGGAGTATTGGATAGTTTACACTGGTAACCTACTCTAGTCCAGTACTGAAAAATCAGTGCCTGTGTTGGTGTACCTTGCTGGCACAGTCACAGCAAAAGAAAGAAACTGTCAGACTGGCTGAGAATTTACTGGTTACGGTGGAAAAGACACATAAAAAGAAAAATTAAAAAACCCAACCTGTGGCACATTACAATTTCTTCTCCTGTGACACATTATAATTTTTAGAGCCATTATGTTGAACTGAAGTTCCAGTGTTCTTAATGGAGTGCTGGAAAGCTGTTAATGGAGTGGCTCATTTATGGTGTATATGATGAGAGGGAGAGCTGAACAAATTTTCTTTTTATCCCTGGAAATTCAAGCTGGCTGCAACCCATTCTGGTCTTACATTCCTAAATATTTTTGTAAGTTCACATATCTCTGTACAGTAGGAAAGCTTAATACAGTATTTAAACTTTGCTCAAATGGGAGAATTGTCCCTTGTGAGGCACTTGCACTTCTCAGAAATACCTAAAAGCAATTAATGGTACAAAGGGGAAAAAAGCATCAAATTCTCAATTTAGCTGCTGACATAGTACATAAAACACTGTTTTGTTCTGAACACAATGTACTTTAAACTGCCCTTTCAGCTGAAAAGCATGTCTTTAAGGTCTTTAAAAAAGTATTAACTTGCTTTGCATGAACAAACAAATGGGAATATTGAATGTAAAAAAAATGGTAAAACACACTTGGTGAAAGTAATAAACGTACCATGTGTCTGAGTACATATATTAGCAGTAAAACTTTCTCTCAGTGGCTATTAATTATAGCATCATAGCAGAAGTGTTGCAGTTATGGCTGAGAGGGTATGCTTTTTAATAAATTTGGCTTTTACAGGCACCTACAGCTAAAACATTTTTTTCTGATTTAGCATCTTTCATACTTTTTCATAGACAGAGATTAATTGACTTTAAGAGGTTCAAGTTGCCCCTTCGGCAGTTTCCTGGGTTATAATGGCATGATAAAAACATTTTACTTATGCTTCAACAAGTTTCTTGCATTATGCTAACTCAAGTGGCTTATTTTTAACTTAAACTGCTTATTTTTATCAGATGAATCTCACTACCATTGCATATACCAATTTTATTTCATTCTTTGAAGTTAACAAGCAAATAAAAATACGCATTTTATTCCAGCACAATGTTTCTGTCTGTATTCTCCTCAGCAAAACACTTTCTAAAGCAGCACATAGTGGAATTTTGTAATTCTTTTTTTTTTTTCACAGAATATGTGCATAGCTCAGACTATACAAACATCCTCTATAGCTCTCCCAGTCACTTTCCATTTCAAGAACGAGGCAATTTGTGTTAACACAAGACAGCTTATCATGTGCTAAGTCTGCATGCAATTTTCTCGTGAGAACAACCATTTTGTACCTACTTGACACACGCAGCACTATACTACATCCAACTAATCAATTCTGTCTATATTAAGAAGTGGGGAGAAAAACTGCCCACAGCTGTTATATTACATCAGCTTTCCTAACTACTTCAGACAACTCATTTTGGGGATTTTTTTTTTTCCTTAAACTAAACTGGCATAAACCATAGCCCTTCTTTCCATTTCTTTTCAATTCAATTCTATTTTTTTTTTTTATTTTGCCTTCTCAGAGATTATTGGCAATGCACAAGCATCAGAGAACAAGCCGTGCTTTCTGCAGGCATCCCCAGAAGTTTTGAGGGCAGCAAGCTCCCAGGGTCATTGGTACCCTTGGAGCATTTACAGACTAGCATAATATGAATGAGTAATAGCATGTTTTCATCTGAGACCTCACAGCCTAGTCTACAGACATGCACTTTTGGCACACAATAACTTATATACATAGGGGGTTTTGTCCTTGTAAGTAAGCAATTGAGAAATGTCTGTCAATTGATACCAAGTCAGAGATGGAGACACAAAAAGAAAAGTTATCAGTAGGGCCCAGAAAACTCTTGGTGGGGGGAGGAAGGATTGAGTTTGGAGCTTCTCTTTGGATACTCACTTTAACCCAACACCACCACGATGTTGAGATGTTCCTAGTCAGAACTTGAGGTCTCTCACATTTTATGTATTGATACTACCAAGTGAGGCAACTTTTTGGTCTTCTTGACAGTAAACATTTTAAAGACCACAATGCATCTGAATATGACTAACATACAGTATTTTCTGGAGAGTGTTATTCCACCCATAGCCTACAGCTGAGGAATCAAAACCACATAGTGAGTAAAAGGATTCAGCTACCAATTCACCTCACAATTCCCTTCACAAGATTAGCTCAGTTGCTGATGAACTAACACTAATTTTTATCAGCTTGGCTTCCCAGCATGCTTCCATCTGATTTCATATGAACTGCACTAATACCACATTTCTGTTTTTCCTACTGTTTCAACCAGTCTGCCTTTCTGTATAGAAACACAGCTTGCATCAGTCCTAAGAGGTATAGTTCAGCTTTACCAATCAAAAAAGATTCCATGTTTTGTGACTATAGAGCAGTTAAAATGAAACACTGGTGTCTATGACAAAGATAGTGCTGTGAAACTACTGTATCTCCCACTGAACATTTTTATTTTGCCACGGTCACATTTCCAACAGAAATCTGTTCTGCTGGGGAAAAAAATGCAAATAGTTATACTCAAAAGTCCATTGATGCAGCCTGGCAAACCACTGACATCTTAAACACCAGTGCTACACCACGTCCATGCCAGTAGTTGGCAATTCTGTGCCCAAACTGAAACCATAGTTTCATGCCAGAACTGGAGGAATGTAACCTCAGCAGTGCATTCAGAATGACGTAAACACCAGTCACACCCACGAGCAGCGCCTGCGAGGGAAGGCAGCGCTGAGCAGGTCTGAGATCTCACTATAAACCATGGAATCAAGAGCAAAGATGTGGCCTGGTAGCCCGTGTTGTTTCCATCAGAGGGAAACAAGTACCCCACGGAACCAGAGAAATGAATGTGGCAGTTTAGGATGCAAACAGAAAACAGGCTTAAGGTATAAAGAAAGGTCGAGAAACACACTTGGTTCTGGATCCTTGCACTAGAACAATGGGATTGATTTACTAACCTATTTTTTAGACTTAATTACTGCTATTTTTAAACAGCACTGTAATATCCCAAGGGAAAAACTCTCTCTAGAATTACTGCTTTTTTTGCACATTACAGCATAGCAGCTCTACAGCAATAGACATACAGGGTATTTTCCTGTTGTCTCATTCTCTAAAATATAATGTGTGTGATGTCTAATAGTCTGTATTGTGACTTTGTACTGGTAAATAACAAATGAATAGAGGAAAAAATGCATTATCTTTCTGTCACACTGCATTACAAGTGCTTTGATAGATACTTCATGGTTGTGAGACTTATGTACGTACAGCCTGTTAGAAAGAGGGCAATGCAATTTTACTTTTAATTTCTAACTCCTCTGTTTCTGACAGTCATATTAAGAATAGCAAAAGTTTTACAACTCCTGATAGAATGCTAAATCTCTCTTTGATACTGCACAGTAGAACATAATGGGTTCTGGCATTTAGAGAGTTTGGGGAGAGTTTGGTTTTTTTGGTTGGTGGTTCTTTTTTTACTAGTTTTTAGGGAGAGCAGTGAGTATGGACATACTCAGCTTTTGCACTACTAAATGAGCAACCTGTTGTTAGTCATAGGACGGAATAAAGACATCCATAAAGGACCACAGAATTAAAATGAAAAGGCAATGTTTAATTAAGTCTGCCCAGTTTGACTTGTGACATTGATCCTGCCTCTGTTTCTCCTTCTCTTTTTTCTCAAAATTTCTATGCAATGATAGCAAATTGGAAACCCTCCTTCTGTGCAATTCATTAAAACACTGCCTGCAGCAAAATGATACTTACTTTGAAAAGCAATTCATCCGGTACTCCTTTACCAACAGTGAGGAACACCAGTGGCTTTTCCACGTCCAGATCCAAGGACCTGATATTTTCCAAGGTTCCTTAGGTCTACCGTTGCTTCCTGCTACTTACATAACCAGGCAGGTATTTTCAACAAGCATCAGTATCCTCTGTCTGCACTTAGGTATTTGTGCCCATTAGGGCTTCTTCCCAGTCAGGGCAGGAAGGTACATAAATGATTCCACATAAGGTAGAAATGTAAAATAATTGGCATTAGACAAATATCAATATACTTTTTCTTGTCTTATCTCTCCTGATAAGCTGAGATCTCCCAGTATTACTAGATTTGGAGACATTAAATAAACAATACAGATAAAAAAACATAGAGAGGTAGAGAGAGATTAAGTGATGAGACAAAAATTGAATGAAAATTTTAAAAAACCTCTAAAATAAGACAGTCCTTGATTTCCCATCATTTCTCTCAAATAAAAGCCTCTTCTTTCACAGAATTTCTTCTTTCAAAAGACTCTCTTGTTTAACATCAACATATAAATATTGTGTTACCTAACCATCATGCATTTGCTACGGCACGCATAAATTTCTCTATTTATACAAAGTCCTTTAAGATTAAGAAGGATGGTTTTTGAGTAAAAGATATAGAAGCTAAAAAGCTGTATTTTTAATTGAATGCAATGCCTGAAATATAACATCTTCCAGAATCAGATAATGACAAAAGAAATCTGTCAATAAATAAATACGGTCAGGTAAAAACTTTGTTCAACTTACACAGTCAGTTAGAAATAGTAAGGTAATTCTAGCTAATTAACTGATAAGGGAAACTTCTAATTGTAAAATTAAATTTTATTTGCAATAACCAAATTTGTGGTTTTGCACGATTTACAAGATGTAATTCAATTGTTGTAAATGTTAATGAGGAACTCTGATGCTAAAAAAAACCCTTGGCGGTGAGGAACTGAAGGTATTCTGGTGCTATGAGATCATTTTCATATCTCCTTTCAGTCTCATATCAGGCTTATACCAATCTCACCAATTCATGCCATTAAAATTTTAAAATACTAAAATGACTTTATAGAAATTGTATTTTGTAGAACTAAATTGATTTTATGGAAAAGAATACTCTTTTTTTGACATGCATTTAATTATCTTTCAATAATTCAATTATATGTTACAATTGTCATTGACAGGTACATGAAGTTAGATATTTAAAGAGCACATTCATTTAAATGAACATGTCTGTCTTCTGCCTGTACCAGAATATATCTGACATTGGCATTATTGAGTAACATGACCAAAATTACCACAATGGCAGAGAACCAAGCACCAAAGAGAGGCAAAATCCCTGGGCTGCAGCCACCACAATGACAGACTGGCCTCAGGAGATGCAGGAGCCCCAGGATGGGGAAGAAACCTGGTTCTAACCCAGGGATATGATAAAAGCCCCAGAACAAAAATCTTACAGCAGGTGATCGTGGCATTTACTACCAACGAAAAAAAGAGATCGCTAAGGAGCTGTGTGTATTAAGCTCTGAAGAATACAATTCAATTTACTAGCTTAACACTCATTTTCTTGGTAGAAATTGCTTTTCTCCATGCTCCAGGACGAGCCTTAAAAACCATTCATTCCACAAAAAGCTATTCTAATTTTAGGTGATAAATGATTATTATAAGCATAACTATTTTCTTTCCTCTTTCTGATCTGTCCACTGCCTACATGCACTGGGTTTGTTTTCCCTTCCAGTATTTGTAAAGCTCTTTATCTCCTGAGTATCTCCTACCCTCCAAACCAATTATCTGCAATACATGTGTGTCTGAATGAACAGGTACCTTAACTTCAGTAATTCATGAATTTTCAGAACTTTGTTTAAGCTCAGTATTTACAAGTGCCTTTGTACAGACTATATTGCAAGCAAACATACCTATCAATTAATATCAACCTGCCAGCTCCATTAGCTGCTTTTAGGATTGACAAAGGGAACTCTCCTGCCTCATGCAAACACTGGCATCATCATAATTAAAAAGATAATCTCTTCATCTGACACTGAAACCGAAAGGGTAACTCCAAGTTCAATGACTGCCGAGAGGGACATGAATTGTCTTCAGTCTAGTTTAGAGTACAGGCACAAAGCACAGTCTTGCTCCTGGAGAAAAATCCTTCCCCTTGACTATTCCCATCCTTCTGCATCTACGAGAATATAATCAATCACTTCAAACAGTAATGCAGCATAATGAGCTTTTGTAAACAATTACAAGCCAACACAGTAAGAAATTTTACATGGAAATCTGCTTAGATTTCCTCAGGTGTCCTAGACATAGTACTAAACAAGAAAAAATAATGGTTGCAGGACCTGTCCTTTTGTTCTTTGAGAATAAAGAAATAACCTGCTTGCTATCATTATCAACTAGACCTAGAGATCCTTCTAAATGCATGCAGGATTTGAAATGCAAGAAGTGGCAAGAAAACTTCAGATGCTTGAAAGGAGTTTGCATAGAGTTTTCTTTCTCCATATTTCTCCAAATACAAAAACTAGATAAAACTGGATACTTTTATTCATACTATGACTATTTACACAACAAACAGCCCTAAGAAACAGACTTTTAAATTGCCTTTTCCTTGAGTACCATCACAGCATTTCTCTAAACACACAGCTCAGTGGCATT
The DNA here is from genome assembly GCA_013398055.1 of Ifrita kowaldi. Classification (NCBI taxonomy): domain Eukaryota; kingdom Metazoa; phylum Chordata; class Aves; order Passeriformes; family Cinclosomatidae; genus Ifrita; species Ifrita kowaldi. Next base: position 1,154,943 of record VZRS01008300.1, read on the forward strand.
TGAGATCTCCAAGATTATTAATTTATTTTCTGTTAAAAGTGCTTGCACAAAGTTAGGGGCACACTCCTCAGCTGCAAGATCTTCTAGGAAAAAAAAAAAAAGCCAAAAACGTTGCACAGCTGGATCCTGGCTGTCAGTCTGAAATATTATTAGTTCATAATAACCAGTATTTTTCTGTTTTTACAACAATCCAAAAAAGAACACGTATTTCTAAATTTATCCTATGAAGTTTCTAACTTTAAATATGTCATACGCAATGTGTTGAAAGTAAAATTGTTTAACAATTTCTTTGAGCGTATTTCCAATCCTTCACAGTACCTAGGAAGAACATCTGTTTCTTTGTATGTGTGTGCACATGCACATTTCAAATGTATGAGCAGGGAAAAAATGACGAGGACAGTAATTTAGAAAATGTAAATTGCATGTTAAAAAATGTCAAACCTTTTTATTTTATGCTTCCATCACTTGAATTTTTCTAAAGAACTTCTAAATTTCATATTTTTGTAAGAACTGCATAACAACATGTTTTTTCTATGGTCTGATTTGTCATGCTTGTCCTTCTAGCCCTTTTCATCCCTCAACTTCGTGTGTTATTACTTCAACTGCACACCACAACATATAGTTGCAGAATGTCCCACTGAAATCTACTGGAAGTAGCTTTTAGGCAATCTTGTCTGATAATAACTGAGGACAGCCTGTGGCTGTGCAGCACTGACATGTGACTAGTAACTTTACACTACAGCAGCACTTAATAAAACTACACTCAGTCTAAGTGAGGCCTGGTTGAGTAAGACTCATCTATCGCGCTAAAAAAATTAAACAAAAAATAAATTCAATGCTAAATTCTTAAAGATACTCCGGTATTATTTTTCTTTGTATACAAGATGTAACAAAGCAAGTTTCTGTTAAACAGTCACTGCTGCTTATTAGTGCCTGGCATGCTTTTCTTCTGGCTCAACTGTGAAAAATATGTGTAATCTTGCCTAGCAATCTTTCATCCTGATTTCCCAAGGAAACTGCTTATGCAACCATGGACTGTTTGTGTATGTTTCTTTATTTTTATTTGCTGGTTCCCTCCCAATAGCTTCTGAACCCATTAGAGTTTCAGTCACTGGGACAAAGGAGCAACAGTCTCAGAGGTATAATGCTCCTATAAACCTAATGAAAAAGTACATTTGGTAATGAAACAGAGAGAGAGCAACTTCATACACTCACTTCTGAAAATACTAAGCACACAATCAATCCCACAGCAGCAGGAGCCCACAGCAGGGCAGCCACGACAGTGAGAGATAACATAGGGAGGTAGCTCAGGGCAGGGGCTGTCCAGGCAACGGTGGTGCAGTGGCTGCTGTGCAAAGTAAGAAAATTAGCAGTGTGGATAACAGCTGAAGTATAGATTGTTTTGTGCCAGCTGGCACCAGGATGAGGGCAAAAGATTTATTTCCCTAGTCTGGATCTTGGCTTTAGGTCCAGCACAGCTGGAGCACCTGGCCCAACCACATCGGTCTCTGCCCTCAGAGGCATCCCATGGACTGTGGCTGGCCAAATATTCTCAGGCATAACAAGCCTGGCCACAGCTGGCACTAATACTATCACTTTGCTGCACACTGGAGGGGGATGGGAATGTCTTCAGAGCAGCATCAATACCACATACTGCCATGATACAGCATCTGCAAGTAACTTGGTAACCTGCACTAGCCTATGATTCTTTGGGTAATAGCATGCTTAACCCCAAGCCCAGAAGATAAAAATAAATAAATAAAAATAATTCTTAAAGAAGCAAACCATCACAGATTTTTCTATTTAATATATTGGTCTGATTTATGGAATAACTACACCACCAAATTACATAGACAATTCAGTTGTTCAGATCTCTCCACATATTTTACTAAATGAGAGCTTTCAGATTGCTGGGACTTAATTGAAAGGGCTACCCCACTCTTTCATGGCTTTGAAAGCCCAACTTGCCTTTCTTTTATGGTAGCCAGAGCATAGGAAAAACTTACTTAAATGTCTGTGATAACTCCTGCTGTTCTGGGAAGGCAGGACACTGACTGCAGACAGGGAAAGCACTGGAACTGAAATCATTACAAGCTGTCAAGTCTTTGCCATGAGCTTCAGATCCAAACTGAATTCTCAGCCTCCTGAATGTGAAGCCAGCCATCTCCACAGGGTGTATCACAGAAATGGGTTCAAGGTGTGAGTTCTCATTTATAGAATTTATGGCCTATAGGTCTCTTCTGGTTAAATTCCACACAGCTCTTCATATTTTAACAAACAGTGCCTTTACCACCCTTGCTTCAAAAAAATCTTATTTATATTCTTACCTACACTTCTGATTTTACTCCAACTCAAGGACCATATAACTGGGCAGCATTATCATATCTAAATTTACAGAAAGATTTTATTCTCTCATGGTATATCAGTTATGATCTTCACTTCTTAATGCCACTTATTAGTACTGCAGTGTAAGCTCAGTGGCACAGAGGCGTATCCTGATCCAGATGCCGTGTCACCTTTGTGAGCCAGCCTTTCCAAACCAGCACATGGCAGCAATTCTTAATTTCAGAAAACTGTAACTGTGGAGCGGGATTACCATCTCTACAGAGCACTCATGAGTCACCATACATAGACGTACATAAAACAGAAAGCGCACCTCTTGTGAGACAGCGTTTTTCAAAGCATTTTCACAAAATGCCCAGCAAAAGTATTAATATTTCATACATCTATTTTAATCACTACTATAGAGTTTTTACTAGACATTATTATATTTCCTGTTGTGACATGCATTGAAAAACAAAATAATAGGGGGAAAGTTTTCATTCACTTATTGGAAAGTTTTCACTCACTTATTTCACTCACCAAAAAGAGGGTTTAAGGACTCCAAAATAAGTAACAGCCAGACTATACAAGTCATTCAATTCCACCTGAAATGTTACTTTTCTAAAGTTTTCCAGTTTGACATTGAATGATTTCATTTTCTGTGTAAACTAACACTCTTCTAGCTCATGATCTCATGGTAACCATAAAAAAAAAAAAAAATTACTGACTTACACGATTCTTTCCTCTATGGCATTCACATTATTTTTTGTTCTGAACAGGACCACTAGGAGTGCAAAGCCAAATTAAATGAGTAATTCTTAACTCCAGCACACCCGTGGTCCTAAGTACCTAATCTTGTACATTTTACATTACTTTAATGGAAGCTAGGTTTTCCTGCTACAGTACTTCCTTTCAGGCAAGGAATGAAAGTTTTTGGTCCATTTTGATAAGCCATGAGTAAAAACAGCAGTTGCTGCCACCGTTCTCCATTTTGAGCACCTGAAGTACTGCTCTGAATTAGGGTCTGTGGAAAAGGGAAAGCTGGGGAAACCTTTGTCCAAGAGCTAGGAGCACACATCCAGCTGTAATTCATTCACACTCACCTCCTAGTAGACTATTCCAGCTGTTCTCACCCCTCCAGCTGAAACTGGGATTTCACAGATATTGATAAAAAGCATATGGGGCCAGAGTGGCCCCAAATGAAACAGAGACAGAGTGGCTGAATCATGAGAATGTCATCACTTGACTTCCAGTCTTCAATTCATGGACCACTCATGGATTCTATATTAACATCACAGCCAAACAGAATTATAAACAGAGGAGATGATACTCATTTCATCTGTACTGTTGTGAAAAATCAGTACAGGAAAATAAAAATGCTGTAGATTGAGAAGGTATTTGAGGCTACACACCTAAGGCACTTTTTCTGTTTTCTCACTGTTCTTAGTTTTGCTTGTAACGTCTTTTCAGGTTGAAGTATTTCTCTCACTAGTTAACTAATAAAGTTCTTAAAAGTACATGCTCAGTATAATTCCCCAATGTAAATTAAACCTTAAATAAAACCTCAGAGGAAATGTTTTCCTATAGTTCTAAACACTACGTTACCTACATTTACTTATATTACATAAGAATTTAATTTACTAATTTCCCTTCTTGCAGTAAGTTTGTAATCCTATCCTGTGTTCTAAATTTTTTTGTCTAAAATATTTGTAGACTTCTTTACAAACCTCCTATCACTATTAAACCTAATATTAAACCACTTAGTAAATAATACACCACTCTCCATTCCATACTATTTAATATTCCATATCATTTAATATCTTAATATTTAACATTAAAGAAAGTATTTGACACAACTACAAATATATGCAGAGAAATACTAATATTACTTAGCATAAATGTTCTGACAGTCACTTTATCCAAATCCTTCAAGGTGCGTAAGCGATTGCTTGAGACCTTGAAAAAAGTTGTTTATTTTTAACTCACAGTTAGGATACTCCAACATCTCGGTATGGTATACTTACCCACTTTATTTCACAACCATAAACAGCATGCGTATCACACACATCTACAGCAAAAATATTAGCTAAGGTTGATTTTAATATGTAATTTCTTTGCATATGCAAATACTCATACCACACAGAATACATTCATGCATTCATGACTGTAGCAAATATTTTATATCAACAGTTCTACATAACAAAGCTATTCTTACAAAGCAGTATAAAAGCAATTTAGCTTAAGCTGCAGGAGATATTGTAAGATAGGCATGACATAATTACTCATTTTAGACATACTGGCACCATAAGTTGCCTACAGATATCAAAAATAGTCTTTCAGGCTTGTTCACGATTATTCTCAAATGACTGACCTATCTATACAGAAAGTAGTGTTGTTACACTATAGCAGTTACTGCTTATTTATTTCCATTGAAGTTTCCAAATGTTTTCTTCCTAACTCATTAGCTGCTCCTGAGCTCCTCTTTCCCCCTCCAAATACTGGCTAGAAATACATGGCCATGGAGTGGAGCTTTATCAATATCATTGTTTGCTCCTGTGATAAATGCTGTCCAATTTGTTGATATTATAATTAAAATATAGAAAAAATTAAAATTAGTATAGAACTGAAATGGAAGTATTGGAGACCAGCGAGTAGAATAACCCAAACGACATGTCAGGTATATTAGTGTTACCATTACATACAGCAGTCTTCGCTGTGATAGTGTACATAGTGTGGTACAAGCCTTTGACTGCATGTTTATTTTAGCTCCAAACTGATGGCAGCGCTTTCCTGTATTTTCCACGTCCATCCCCATGCACTCATTTTTATGCTGTTTCTTAACCTGATCTCTGCCGAGAAACTCTACTGTGCAATACAGTTCAGAATGCCTCAACGTCATTATCTGATGTTTGTCTCTATATTTAAAGTACAAAGACTTTTTAATTGAAGGTGGAGCAAGGCTAATCAGTTACTCACAGTCTCTCCAGGGATCTCAGCCCGAAGAAAGAGCCATTCTTCAGCCACAAGATCTTGTTGTTACTCAGAATCCTACAAGAAGTCAGGAAATAATCTGGTTAATAGAACATGATAATTCCACTGATCTAAAACATATAATTATAGTAAGTGACTGCTCTGTAAAATACTAATCACAAAATTCACTGCTTCATTTGCATTTTCCCATCATAGCCATAAATAAAGATTACCATTTCCTGAAGTGTATAGTTTCTTCTTTATTAAATAAAAGCACAGTCAAGAAATATGTCGAGAAATTAATTTTGACTCCAGTTCGAAAATTCTAACACTGCTAAATGCCCACACTTTACTAGAAGATTCTGAATTACCACTAAGGTACTTGTTGGGCTTCCCAGTCTGCAAAAAGGCCGGTAAAGCAAAAGACATGCTACAAACTGTTCCAGTAGATTAGAGGACAATAAAATCACTTTGCAGTGGCTGCTGTAGCAGGGAGGTACAAGCAATCATACCATAGATAGCTCACATATACAGACAAAGTATTTAATTTTCTACAGGAGAGACAAACAAAACCAGACAAGCCCAAAAATGTTTTCCTGCTACAACCTCTGCACAGTAGAAATTCAGTAATCAAGCTATGCCTGACCCATCAAGCAGCACGACCATGACATACACTTGCAGACTGGACCTGCATGCAGGCCATTGAAAAAGTTGTTTATTCTTCCTTATGTTGAGCTACTGTGAATTTCACAAGTGGTTCTTCCTAGTTTAGTGACTTTCTACCATCATATGTTCCCAGCTATTTCAGAAGCAATATAATATGAACATGCCCTTGCTCTGAAGATGTTACCCCTTAAAAATCTTCCAATATGCAAAAGAAATGCAGTTTGGTTTAGAAGCTTGAGAAATTGGGGTTTTAATGTAATGATTATGCAATGTGCATAAGAAACATTTGTCTCTGAAAAAATCTAATTCCAACTGCCTGAGAAATGAGTCTTTTAATGTAACAATTACAATAAATTGTACTTCTCTAGTGCACAAAAGTACATTTCAAAATAAGACATGCAGCTTGCAACAAGATAGAAAGTAGACCAAAAATTTTTCAAAAGAAATTTTATGCTCTTAACTAGCAAACTTGTGATTTTTTTAACCAATATTTTATTTTTGAAAAACTTTTAAACAATCAGTTACACAAGACTATCTTAACTTGTCTTGCTCTCAGCATTTCCCATTGCATATGAACAGTAAGTGCTTTGCCCCAGCACACACCTACCACATAAAATCTCAAGTCTAGGTGCAAATGTAACAACACTGACTCACAGGAACACAGAAAATAATTATCGATGTAGCAAAGTTAAAATACTGCAATGTTAGCAAGATCTGGAGACCTCTGCAAATCTAAAATTCATAGATAAATGTGTATTTTGATGTGACTTGATGGACCACTGTGAGTAAATATATGAAATGCTCTATTGTTTTATTCTCAATGTTCTATTACTTTATTCTTTTATTCAACTTGTCTTCTGAGGCTGCACAGAATTTGAGTCAGTCAAGAAAAAATGAAGACCCAAAATTAAAATTGGCTGGGCTTGGAAAGACCAACATCATAAATTCCACTTCATATTGGGTCATTTTTTTTAATATGCTGTTTTACAGAGAGACCATCTTTGAGGTCTGTTACAATGACATTCGATTCAAATATTATATTTGGGCCACTCTGCATAGTCTGATTTTCAAAGGTATGTGCACTTCAAAACTCACAGCTGGCTTAGCTACAAGTACTTCTGTCTTTAAAAAAATTTCATTGTGCCAATTTGTTTTTCCAGCCTTCTATTCATTCTGCCCAGAGAAAGAGAGCAGTCTGAACTTTGCTGGCACTCCATGAAAATGCAGCACAAGTCAGCTGGTCTCCTACTCTTCCTCCATGTCCCCTTCTGTACAGCCCTACATGCATAGATTGAAACCAGTATCATTAGCCCACATAAAACAAACTCCTATTAATTAAGGAGAACTATCAAACTAGTAATAAATCAAAAGATTAAGCAGATCATTTAGTTCATAAGTGGAATACTCAGTAAACAGAGCTCATGATTCTGCTATCTCATCTGTTTTTGTGAAAGATAAACTGAGTCTTGAAAAATGTGACACCACAAAATTAAAAAAAAACAAACCAACAAAACTTAGCAATGTAGATTTGAGTTTCTAAAGGAAACTTTTCAAATCCTTATACCCAAGTTTCACAGAGACTTTCACACAGAGATCAGGTTTCAAAAATGAAGTTTCCTTCAGGGTTTCCTCTTCTCTACAGTGCCAACTTAAATTCAGGTTCTATAAACAAAGTAATATGGGTATCACAGTTAAAATATGATTCTTTTTCAGTTCAGAAATGCAGCTTTAGAGAATCCTAGCATTCCAGTAAGGGCCCTAGGGAAAACATCCTCTCTAACAATTCATACAAGTTATCTGCATTTCATTGAGCAGGGTGGTAATGCTACATGGGAACAATCCACCTGTTTTTAATTCGTTTTAGTGATGTGCAAGAACTTGCAACAGGCTGTTATCAAGAAGGATTTGGTTTGCACTGAAGATCAATTCCGTGAATAAAATGAACAACTTCATTGGCAAACATAAATCACATTATTTTTCATACAGATATATGTATGAAATATACTATATGAATATACTATTCATATAGTATTTTTCATACACTTACTAAACTTTTGATGCAACTCAACATTCTTCCCTTCTGAGGACATTTGCCGTGGGAATGAGAATGGAAGGGAGGAAAGTTTTGGTTACAATGTTCAATATCCTAACATAGAAATAAGGCTTAACTACAGACAATGAAAAACCTTTTCAAATAATCAATGCCAGGACAAATTGTGGCTTTTACCCTTGATGCTGAAATTACACTGAATAATTTTTGTACATTATTTCTTTAGACAAGTAACAGAATGGACATGAAATGTATGAAGTATAGCCAGGTTTCTCTTTTCCCTCAAATACAGTCACCTGCTTACAGGGAAATGTTTCTACTTAAAGAAATTAATCACTGCAGAAATTTTGCAGTGATGACCATCCTTTTATTGTACTTACAGATGCAAGGGTTTGGTGAATGAATACATGAAAAAAAAAAAGTGTTATTCATGTTTTTTCCTTTGGAAAGCTTATAACAAAATTATAGCTGTCAGACATAACAGAAACTGACTCACTTATTTTAATCAAACTTCAAATAGAGGTTGCAGTTTTTAAAGATAAACCACCACCATGCACCAACTGTGAATAAGTACTTTTCACATTTTATCTATCCATAGCATTTTCACTTGGTTGCTTTTTGGGGGTTTTTTTCTGATGTGCTAGTGAATCACAGTGATGAATCTCACTATACACTGCAACTAGGCAGCTGGTTTAAATAATTATCAGTTTTCTCGCCATGTGCTAAGAATCTGACATTCAAAATATTTTATTCCAGCAGAAGAAGCACTATGAAAATGAGCACACTTTATTTCAATGAAGGCATTTTCCAAAACCAAAATCCACTTAAAGTAGTTTTTTTGTTTTGGTTTGGGTTTTGGCAGGGGTTTGGGTTGGTTGATTGGTTGGTTTGGGGTTTGGTGTTTTTGTTGGTGGTGGTGGGTTTTTTTCTTTGTTTGGTTTTTTGGTTTTGTTAAGGAAGAAGTTTCCCAGAGAAGCCTTCTAATAAGTATTTATTTTAAAGTTCAGTTTGCAAACTGTCTTTGCACAATATAGTAAAGATTCAAGCCCAAGTAACTGAAAATTCAAATCAAAGCATTTTCAGTCCCAGTTCTCACAGGATGCAACTAAAACAGTGCTGGGGAGCAACTGACCTGTCAGTACCACTCTGCTGATCCGACACATTATGAACCATTCTGTTCCTGCAGTTGACCCTCTAAAATCTTACATCTCTGCTACTCCTTCTGCCAAGACACTTTGGGGGACAGTTTACCCCAGAGAGGCTGTTCAGAAGATATTAACTCGACACCAGGTTTGTCCTACCCCGGCCCTGTGGAGCCCTCCAGCACTATTCCTGCTCTGAAGGGATATCATTCAAACACCCTCTCTTGACTTGCACTGACATCCTAAAGCATTTAATCCATGCAAGCAGTTTCATGACACAAATGTACTTCCCTGGTGGGCTGCAGCACAGGCTGAACACAATTTCATTCACCCTGCACTGGAAACAAACCAACCAACCAACCTACCTCACCTGGGGGAGAAAGATGCCTTAGGTTTTAACTTTTATATTTCTCAAATCCTGTACTGCCCAGCATGTAACTCTGAAATTTCATACGGCCTGTTAGCCACTGTTCTTTCATGCTAGTTAGACATAACAAACCCTCTCTAGGTTTGCACTTCAAGGACACCTTGTTGACCCAGGCCCCAAAATGTGTAAACTAAAGCCTTTGAGAGGAGGGGCAAGCTTGGGGTAATTATATCATTAGCTGAAATTATAATTGGAGAATTAACTCTGATACGCAAATGGACCAAACTTATGAAAGTGTGAAGAACCCATGAGCCAGGGCCCATCTTGGGTGGAGTATTTTGACTACCAAGGTGTACCTTTGAAGGCCCTTCAAATAAATACCTACTTTTATTCTCTTAATCTTGTCTAGCCTCCGTTTTTAGGTAGCCACTTCAAGGCACCAATACACCAGGATCAAAATCATGCCAAGCAGATGCTAACAATGGAGAAGCATTGACAGTCAATGAGCCATTGCTTCCTGTGCTCTCCTTTCTCTCCTGGACTCCCTTTCTTTACACTACAGACATACCTAAAAGAATAAATTGTTCTAATGGGAAAAGTTGTTTCTCTGATTTTCTTGCCAATTCTTCCATTTGAATTAAACAAGCCACAAATCACAGTTTGCTTAAAATGATGCTGTGATTTTTGGTTTTGTAAAACCATTGAAAGCATAGGATGATGTAACTCTGTGCAACAAAGTCTCATTCAAGTACAAAACGCCCAGCATAAGAGAACTTACTGCAGTATTTAAGAAGTGTCAAATAAAGAGCTCTCAATCATAATGCAAACAAACTTCAACTTCCTATAACCCCTCAGAGAGAAGGAATCTTTTCACCAAGCCTCCAGAGTCAATGGACTTGGGTTCACTTGACATTACAGAGTAAACAAATTCCATAGCTGAGGCTTCTTCAGTGGGATGGTGCTGCAGTAAAGCCTAAAGCCTGCAAACTCACACAGCAGTTCATCCACAGAGAAAGCACAGCTCAGATAACCAAATCCAAGGAAGACAAGGCATTTAGATGAAGACTGCTATTCCCAAATGCATAGTGAACATAGAAGGAAGTGTGACCCATTAATGAAAATATGTGTTTCCTCTGATAATACTCACAGGGGAAAGTACATGAAAACCACAAGCAAAACCTCCCACCCAAACTTCATGAAAAATCAGTAAAATGTCAACTTTCACCTGATTTTCTGCTGAGCAGCCCAAAAGCTGGTACAGATCAGACCTGACTCAGTCCTGTGTCTAGGCTGATAGACCATGTCTAGAAAATTGAAATCTCCAGAATCTTTCCTTTGAGCCCCACTCACTGAGCTCAGCTAAAGGGACACTCAAGTGCTACAGGAAACACCAACCAGACCCCCAACCACACCTGCCCCTGCTGTGCACTGCCTCTTAATCCCTATTCAGTTTTCCACTTCTCAAGTAGAAAGGCGTGTTAGATGGATATTCATGAGAATCCAAAAAAAAATAGAAAGCCTGGTCCACTAAGACTGTACATCTGGGATGACTGTGTTGGGGCTCTGTTCAGAAACTGTGTTTTGAGTTCTGCAGTTTCTCTTACATACTAACTTAACATCAAGCAACTTGTAGTGTCTTTTATTCCAAAGTAACAATTTAAGTACAGATAGTAGTTAATCATTTTTCATGGAAACCTGATAACAGCTGACATATTGCAGTTTAAGATATTTGTTCTCTTTACATGTGGTATGTGGTTAGATACAAAGGGAGTGTGAGCAGACATCCTGTGAAATCCTTGGATACACTGGTAGGGAAAAATGTATTTAATTTCTTCATGGTATCAGAATAAGACTAGAATAATTTATATTGAGATCCTACAGTGTAAAATGAAAAACTAAGTTCTCCTGAATTTTTTTTAAGGTTTTAAAATCCTTCTTGGTAAACCAGAATATTGTTTATTCCCCACAACATCCATAATTCATTGAGAGCTGCAACACAGAAAGAAATTAAGAAGGAGTTTGCACCAAAAACATGGCAGAAATAGAAAAATAAATTAAAAAAAGGATACCTGCTTTTTGTGCCACACATGGAGAGATACATGGAGCTATCATAAAATACAGGTACAAACTGCACTTCTTTCCCCCTCTCCAAACTAAAAACCACAGCTGAGCTACTACCTAGGACTTCAACAGATAATATTAGAACTATACAGACAGACTGAGAGGGAAGTCACAGAACAATAACAAAACTGATGGAACAAGTGAAAAGAGAAAAAGGACCAAAAACATTGCTGACAGCTCACGAGATGAATTGGGTGTAGTGGACATCTGCACAGTCTGATACCCAAACACAAGGGAGGAAAAGTTGTAAAGATACAGGGAGTATTTATTAATTTATTATATATCAGTATCTGTGTACAGTAAATCATAGTGCCTGCTTCTCTTTCTGACATGGAGAACATCAAAACTTAAAACAGCATAAAGGTAAATGATCATTAGAGTAAAGATGCATATAATGGCCTAAAGTGACACCTCTCTTCCTGAAGAGAGGCCTGTTAAAATTGTCTTTTGAAACTAAACAAGGTGTCTGGTCAGCATTCTTAAAAGGAATCATACAAAAGTCCTGTAGAAAGCAATAAAACCTAGTCTCTCAGCACCTCTAATTCCAGCTGGTTTTATCATTATCTTTCATGTATACCAGCTTGTGTTAAACCCATTCACTTGCAGCAATACCAAGCATTAAGGGAAACAGAAAAATACTCAAAAACTGCCTTCCATTGTACCCAGCATGTTCATGAGGCAAAACCAGCCCCCAAACAGCTATAGCCAAAGAGGCAGTAACAGTGTGCTAATTATCATTCTAATTTGTACAGTACCAGCAGAACAGCAGCTTCCAGATCTTGGCGCTATTTGATGATAGCAAAAGAAAGCATAAGCATCAAGAAATTTCCTTTTAGGTAATTAGTCATTTAAATGGAAGTCCTTCCAAAAGTGCAAATTAACACCAACAGTCTGTCATCCATTCATTGGAATGTGGGAGAGACTGTAGTATGGAAACAGAATATTGCTTTTGTGCAAAATCACTGTTCAATAACCCCACTTTCAGTAATTTAAAGTGTAAGGCAAAACTCTTTATTTTTTTGTCTTTGGTATTCATACTGGTGGCTTTTCATCAATAGTCCTCTTAAGTGATACAAGGGATTGCTAGGTCACATTCAAATTACCAAAGCCAGAGAGTTCTCGTATTAATTACCACATCAACTGATTTAATTAGGTAAAATCATATTCAAGAGCCTTTTTGTGTAAGCAACACCACAATTCAAACAGTAAAACAAAATATTATCATCACTAGCAGGACACACAACTCATTCTCTCCCTAATACTGGTTTAGTGGTATTAATGTATTAACAAAAGGAAGCAGCAAGGTCACTCTCAAATAGAAGTTTTAATATGATTTCCTAACAGTGGGGGAGTTAAAGAGTTTTCAGCTTTTGAACAAGCCCACTCCACTACAGGATGATATTAATTAACTGAACAGGACAAGAAGCAGTAGGAATCAAAGCATTACTAATAGGACTGCAAGTACTTCAGAAAAGAAATGTGCTTGTCTATTTTATGACTTTTGTCAAGCACTACAGAATTTCTGAACTAGATGATCCTATTAAGTAAAACTTCTTTTTCCCACAAGAACTTAAGGTCTAAAGGTTATTTCTAAAGATCAGTGAACACCTGAAGTGTCATACAGGATTCTGTGCTCAAAGTTTAATCAATTGTATTCAAGAAAGTCAGCACCTGGAAAACTTACATCATGAGTGGATGATTGCAGAAAAAGGTTTAACAATATATATAGCACTCGAATAGTAAACTGGAATTATGCAGTGATATTTCCTAAAATCACGTCATATTGAACTGAACATAGAATATGAGGATATAAAAATGTGATGAATCATTACTATTTTCCTACAAAATGGACACATATTTATAATACCGTTCAGCTCTCTAGACAAATCTTATTTTTAAAAGTTTTGAACTTCAGTGCACATAATTTTTTTCAAATTTTAGTTTTAAAACCCCACATGATCTTTTGATAAGACAGAATTTTCATTACATCTTTTGATGACAGAACTTTATCTAAGTGAACTTTTGGACTATATCACTTAGCTACCATGTGCATGGTCTTTACTTGAGAGATAGTTATGCGTGTTTAACTTCCTGTGATGGGTCTTACTGAGTCTAGCAGAATTATTTACATGAATTAAATTTTTCATGTGCATTGGCTTTTGAAGATCAAAGATTCTATTGTCAACATTTTCTTTGGGGAAAGGGAGGAATTGTTCAAAGCTCTCTCTACAATGAAAAGGAAATCCTTATGTCTGAACTTGCAATAAAACATTATTTCTAAGAGCATATGTAGCCAACTGGTGACAGCATGGGTCTGCATGCCCTGGTGTTCTTGGTTTTGCCTTTGACTCACTGCACATCCTTCAATGAATATATATTTGAAATCCATTTTTAGTGGGAAAAATGAGATTCATACAGAATATTAAAAAAATTAGAAGTTCTTCTCCACTGCATAAGACTGTGCAATATGCAAATGGATTTAATGAAGTGATTGTTTACAGGAGAATTAGCTTTTGACATGCTTTTCATTCAACTCAGTTGACATTGTGGGAAGATTACATTCTTATGTTTGTTTCTCATCCACACTTTTATACAATTTGCCAACAGCAATGGTGCAAACACCACGAGGAGTTGCAGAGCAGCTGAGAGAACAATGCACTGGAACAATGTGCAGATTTGAGCATTTCAGCGTGCTCAGCACCAACGAGACGCGAGAGCTGGGAAACATCTTCATCCTACAGACATGAATTTTTACACTTATTTCAGTAGCAATAAGAAGTTAATTTAGGTTCTCCACTTCAAAATGGTTTCTGCAAGTGATTTACCATGGTGATTCCTGGCAAGGTCAGCATGACCATTCCTCTCTCCCGGACTTACACTCCACTGCTCAGCCAAATAAACACCAGCACCCCAAACTGCCTTGGAGCCCCATAGGTGGGCCAAATCTGTTTTTTAGACTACATAAAATACAGTCAGAAGTCTTTATTCTACAAAAAATTTTGAACTCTTAAGTTCAAGAATTTTAACAAGACTACCAAATAACTTATTAACATTTAATTAAAAATCTTGTAAGAAAGAATTCACCTTTCCTAATTCAGATTTTACTATAACTTACTTCTAAGTCCCTTTGGGAAAAGGGCAAAATTTCCTGAGTCACCATTCCTTTTTTATTATGCTTCTTATATTACCTTTTGCTTCCTTTGTAAGATCTTTTCAGCACTTCTCTTGTTCAGCCCACTGCTCTGCTTTTAAACCCGGAAACACTCCTTTCGCTTTTCTCAGTTTTGCTAATCTTCTGTGTATTTCTAAAAGAGCATTATAAAGTTTCCGTATTATTTCTGAAAACTATGCTCAGAATTGTCTTCAAAATGCTCATGTCTCTCAGTTACTAAAACAACTGCTGAATATAAATCCAGAAAAATACTGAGAAAGTTTTCATTGTAGTAATTTATTTTGATTTTCCCACAAATTGTTTTTTTGTTTTTATTATGTTTATAGCTTAACTTACAAGTTCTGCTGGGACTACAATTGTGTTCTGTGGAAGAGCTATCTGCAGTAGTATTTTTTTTAAATGACAATGTATACCTTCCAGTAATTCAATGAAATACAGAACTCATTGTACATCCTTTGGGTAATATATATGAAAACTGAAAGCCTGAAAAGAAACTGGTCTGGCATCATTAAATAATTCCTAGCTGAATTTGAAAAGAAAATCGTTTTTCATAAGGATATATTTAAAGAGCTAGGTTAGGAGATCCAAATTGTTTGTTCTATTTTGCCTCAACCAGTAAGACTGAATGTCAGAACGCTCCTCTTAGCCTTCCATTTGGTGTCAAAGACAGAGGAACAGAATTTTAGCTGCTAATAAGGAGTGACAAAGAAGTTTTTCTAAAGCACTTCAGACAGCTACTGATACTCACTCTAGCAGAGTGACAGCCCGAAGTTTTGAACAGTTAGTAATTATTCTTACTTAACTCAGAGGACAAGTGAACCCCACACAATGCATACAGTCCATCATACAAGTTTACAGTTCTTTTTGGAGGTGCTTCAAGTCTGCAAAATGTTTTTAAAAACAGATTTGGGTTAGTGTCCATTTGAGGGAGAAAATGCAGGCTGACAGATAATTTGATTCTCCCAGTCATCCAGATCGGAAGGGACCTCAAGAGGTCATCCAGTCCCATCTCCTGTGTAAAGCAGACCCAAGTATATCACAGCACTGCCCAGAGTGCTGAAATGATGACACTTTGTGTAACTGAGATTAGCTGTTGAGGATTTTTTTGGCCATGAGCACTATTTATAAAGTGGACTACAACAGACTGAACAAACCCTAAAAATTTGAAATTCAGGCAGCACAGAAGTAATCTGCTCTAAACTTACTGCAGAGACCAGACATTTATGCAAGAGAACTGTCACAGTAAGTGTCAGACTGAGGAACCCTAAACATGATGATGCAGACTGTCAGCTTTTCTGGAATCTCCTTCTGCTTTACTCAATATGGTTCCCTAACTAGACCAAGAATATTGGGGGTTATGCACCAAAATCACCAACTTGTAGCCTACAGGTTGAATGTGTTTCATATCTGCCACAACACCTGCCTTTAAAATACTGTCTTTCAGGACCCACATGTCAAAAGTGAGACTATAAAAGTAACCTCTGTCATATCAAATCCCAGTTCTATATTGCCCACCTAAGTCAAATTGGAAAACTATTGGAATGTAACATTTACTGTAAATAATCTGTATCGATTGTTTCCAGCACTAGTATTATTAGATTATTTGCTTCAAAAATTCCCTATGTTAATATAGTTTTACTGAATACATAAACAGAAAAGAATAAAGATTTAATGATTTCTTCTAGAAGTAATTAAACTTTCAGCCAGTTTTTTATTTCCAATTTGAAAATACAGTAAGGTGTGCAAAATCAGTACACAGAATTAATAATTAATTATTTTAAGTAGAAGACTCCACTTACTTGGTTAAAAGTACTAATTTAAGCCTAAGCAACATCCTCATGTCTTATCTCTCATGAGATTTTGCACTGGTGAAGGGAAATGTGGTTACCTTAAGAAAATGGGCTTTAAGGAAATTCTCGTAGGACATCTGGGAAGGCAGTTTTCACCCCATGTGATGAATGTAACACAGCCATTATCTCCGAGTCCATCTACTTCCCAGCTTCCAAGCTAAAGTGGTCAATGACGGTCTCAGTTGTGATTTGTCTTTTTTTAATCTCAGTCTCAAATGCTGTATCTATCAGCCCAGGTACTTAAAATTATCTTCCTAAGGCTGTGTTGTTCAATATTTGATGTTCTTTCCCTTTTAGCTATAGCTGCAATCTCTGAAATAAAGCTTTCAGCACAACTGTTCGAAACACTGGTATAAATAATACAAAGACACCTACCATTTGACTCAATCTCCATTACACAACTAACTTCTTCCTACCTTGCTTTGTATCTGTTTCTTTCACATTAGTCAATGTTCAGCTCACTCAACTACCTTTTGTTCGATACTCAACTGCAAATATTCAGCTTTACCTCACAGTGTGCCTTTCTGCCAAATGGCTTCTAAAACATTTAGTTGTACAATAACTGTAGCTGAATGCATTGCTTTTAAAATAATAAACTCTGGTAGCAATATCCACAAGGAATTCCAAAGCCTTTGCAGGGAATCATGTCCTGAAGTGAACACAACTATGTTAAATGAAGCTCGGTTATTCCTAATGGTTTCCCAATTCATTTCTTTCAGCATTTTAAACATTTTCCTAAACTAATGATAAAATAATTTATTCTTTTTTCAGAAGTGTCTTCATATCCTTGAATCAATACTGAGAGTGACAGCACCTTTCAGGGATGCCTGAAATGACACGAAAGGATAAGTAAGACCAGTTCTACTTATTTATTTTTTAAAAACAGAGACTGTCTTCAGAAAGAACTGAAGAAAAAAGGCACAAAAGAAATAAAAGCAGGGTCAGGGAAGAGACTATAGCTATGAGCACTAAATGAAGAAAAACAAGTAAAGAAAAAAAAAAGGTTGTCTTTTCTGGTACAATTAACACGTATAATTAACAAGCTACTTACTGAACTGGTCTACAAGCGATCCACAACTTTTGTTCTTCAGGAAATCACCACAACCTGCTTGAAGAAGAACGGCAAAAAAATATTCTGTCCTTAAATAATTCCTAAAATAAATACCTTAGACATTTATTCCTTGGGCAAGCCCCTGTTAGAGTAATGGGCAGTTGGGTGTGCCAATGTGGAAGATGCATCATCCACCGAAGACAAGAAAGCACAAGAAAGTACAGGGCACAGCAGACAGTTCTCGTAACAGCCAAAATCAGTGTGGGCACTCATCCGTCTCTTCTCCATTGAAATGCCATTTTATCATTTTTAACTCCACTACATGCAACACACGCAGTTGTTATTTCTTTGCTGCTCATACACTTGCTACTTTGTGCTCACTGACTTGGCATAGGAGATGGTTAATGTATAGAATTTAAAGCAGCAAGTTGCTAGTACAAATATTTCACACCATTACTGAATTTTGACTGAAGCCATGAAACATATCTTAGAGGCTGCCAAGCAGCAGTCAGATTATAACAAAAAAAAAACCCTTAATCTGTATTAGAAAAAAATATACTGTAACATACACTCTCTGTATTACCAAATAAGGTTTCTAACAATAAACCTGAATTTCTATGATGTTTCAATCAGTTTCCCCCCCAAAAAATTAAACAAAGACTAAATATAAATATCCTTCAAACTTCCTTTAAATATCTATTTCTGCCGTATTTCTGGTATTGACTGAAGCTAACTTTGCTATTCCTTGGTTGTTAGGCCCCTTTCTCTAAAATTTGTTTATTTACCCTCCACCAGACCCCAAGTTTTTATAGACTAGCAGCAAGGCACTTATAGAAATATAGAAACTGATGCCACAAATTAGCCCCAGTAAATGTTACAGAATAATTAGAAGATATTAGAAGTCCTTCTTTACCAAGCTTTCTGAAAGCTTTGTATATTAAAGATAAGGTAAAAGCAGAAATTTTATTTCCAAAAATAAACTATTTCAAGACTGTAACACAAACCCCAATATATACTTTAAATATACCTCTTAATCTTTGTATTAGGCGCTTTTAGACTAAACAGAAACCTTTTCATTCCAAGTCCTTCACATGAGCCAAGCAATCTGAACTGATTGCTCCTGAGCAAAATCGATTATATTCAGCACAGACTAGGGAAAATATTAATAAGAATGGCTCAATGTCTTAATTATGTATGATTCTGGCCTAACCAATTTGAATATTTATGTAGAATCATGGAATATTACCTTAAAGCATTTCATGGCAAGATAAGCACACACTCCCATAAGAACAATATACCTGAAGCAAAGCTTAACACATCCAGATCAGTTGTCTACCTACAGCAGTATTATCGAATGTGTCACGCTCTGATTTACTTTTCCATTCATTTCAAAAATGTTTCTATACCTATAAAATGCATCTTATTACAAGATGACAACTCTGGAATTAGTTTTTGGGGGATTTGGCACTTTTAAAAATCTCCATCTCTGAGAAATCTGGTTGTCAACTTTCTTTAAAACGAGACATTTCCAGATACTGTGGACGCAAAACCAACTACAACAGCAAAAGAAGAAACAAACCTGACCCAAGTGTACCATCTGGGCACACCAGGGGAATCCTTAAAAAAATCTGGCCTTTCGTCCCCACTACCCCCCACAAAACACAGCCCTGAGTCACGACTTTGGCAATACCTCTTCCTACCCTTCAAAGTCTGACATTCTAAGTCCTCTGCTGTAGCAGACCCTGGGGTCCCAAAACACAGTGATTCGCCTGGCAGAGCAGGGAGCCTCACACTCCCCTGCCACAGCACTTACCCCTGCAGGACACTCCATCTGCCCACTTTGAAGCCCACAGCAAACCTTTGGGATTGCCATCTATTTTGAGAAGGGGAAGAGGTCAGGGCTCCCCAAGCAGCACACCAGGACTCAGCACAGCCCCATGCATACAGGACTGGGGAAAGGCTGCTGATGACAGAGCCCACATGCACAGGACATTCAAGCTCACCCAGAGCTTTCTCCAGGCAGCACTAAGTCAGAAGGAGAGTAAGAATTTGGGAATCTCACCAAGCAGCTTCATTTTGAGTGTCCATGGCTCCCTGAGGGCTCTTTTCACAGCAAAATATTCAGACTGTCAGCCCTGAAGCACTTCTTAACTAAAAGCTATACAGTTGCTGCTGAATAATCTGATACTCGACTCAAGCATGCCTTAAGATTCCTATATTAAATGAACAGGAATATCTGTTTTCTAGATGTTATTTTCACATTTCTGTCTAAAAAGACTCTCCTCATAAATTTACTTCATTTCAGAGTTATAGATGCTGGAGATATACCACTCAGACATGTTTCCTTCATCAGACTAACCACTCCTAGAGAGGGGATGTGTTACCCTTCAGACACTACTGTGTAGATACTCAGACGCTATCTTAGGATTCCGCAGAGCCGAGATAAGTGCAATTTTAAATTGCTTTTGATGTTTCTTACATCTACAATAATGAACAACACAACAGCTATCTATTGTGACACATGTGCATCTGAAGATCATTATCATGCTGTGTGCACTGAAAGATTTTTTTGAAACATTAAAGTACCACACTAAACCAGTTTCATATAGCCAAGACCAAAAGGGAACTGCAGGGAAGCAAAAGGCAGTATCTTCTGTGTCCTTTTCTATTACTCCAATACACATACTAGAGGATATATAAATACATTGTTTCCTACTCTGAAAGGTATTTTCCTTGGCCAACAGAATTTTCTTTACCTTTTTTAAGGGAACAGATTTTCAGATGTTTGAAATGACAAACTGTTCCATGAATTATGCTAAGTTTCAAAGGTTATTTTTCATTGCAAAGCCTGGTTGTGTCAGAACGGAACTAAGGCTATGTTTATTTTGCAATAATCTTTCTCGATAATAGCACAGGACATGAATAAACACAGAATTTCAAGCTCCCTTTGCTTCCAGTGCAAAATAAAATAGGTATCGAGAACAGTTAGATCAGAAGCAAAGGAACAATGGCAACAAAAATATTTATACTTTCACACAGGCTTTATGATCAAAGACAAAATCCAGAGTGATCTAGTAGAAACAAAAATGAGATGAACTTCATTAGGTCCCTACCACTGGAAGCTCTAATGTTCTTTGTTTTATAAAGCACATGTGAGTATCCTCTACCCTTAAAATTACACCCATTTCTCTAAGTGTTATTATTCCACAGAAAGTGAATCAAAGTACCAGAAAGAGAATTATTCATGTGGCTTTGGACTTCTGGGTGAGCTGGCAAAAAAATCAAATTTCCGGCATTTCAGGCTGCAGCTCTGAGCAAGCAACTCTCCCTCCCACTTCACTGATTTCAGCCTGAGCATTGGGATGAATAAGAATTGCATTGCTGAGAAATACCAGGAGAACAAAAACTGTGAGCAAGAATTAGCTGAGATACATGAGTCAACTTCAGACAGCTTAAGACAACTCCACTGGCATTGTTTAGGAAAAGCTAATTTCACCCCTAAGACTGAGCTTATTATTAAATCACTAAATATGAAAACCAACACACAAACCTATATTCATTTTACAGATTCTGTTAAATCAGCTGGGTTTCAGTAAAGCACAACTACCTAACCTCTCTGGGAAAGCTCTCCTGGGTGTTTTCCCTGTTAATGTGGAGCAGGTGAAACATTCAGCACAGCTATGAAACCCATCTGAACAGAAGGGCAGTGCAAGCAGTGGTTCCTCCCAGGGACACTCAGTGCCCCAGTGATGGACAGGAAGATCTTCTGAGAAGAGACAGAAAACCTTCAAGCAAAGTCTGAGTTCATTTTCACTGCATACCACCACTGAACATTAAAAATAACTGCCCATCTTTGTAAGAGATATACTTAGGAATTTTCTCAGGGGATACACCGCAGAGAATAACTCTGTCAATGCCATAGAACAACAGTTCTGCCGGTCTCTTTGGAAAAACAGTATCTTCTTTGTGTTGCCAAATCCTAAGGAATATTCAATTAAGCCTTTAGGGGGCATTCCTAGTTGTAACCAGTATGATTTGACAGAAATTCAGGGACAACATGGCACAATTTGATCACACAAGACTGAAAGAATGAGAATACGGCACACGGAGTACTGACTTTGAAAGTCAAGCTGTAAAGTCTGAAATCACTTCCACTCAGCAGATGCAGTGTACCAAGACTTAAAATCCAGTACAAGAAAGTCTGGCTACTGATCCACAGAGTTCACCATAAACTTAAAGGCATCAGCAAACAACTCCTGCCTCAAAACACATCTCCAGAATCCCATCAAGATGTCAGATGTCTGCTGTATTCTCAGCTCCCTCTACAGTGTAGAGAATAAATCAAAAAGATTGCTGGACTCCTTGGCACCTTTACAGAGTGCTGTAAGTACCTGGGTTTGAAAGAAAGATTTTGACTGTCAAAATTTCTTTACGTATAATCTCC
This sequence comes from Ifrita kowaldi, assembly GCA_013398055.1. Taxonomy (NCBI): domain Eukaryota; kingdom Metazoa; phylum Chordata; class Aves; order Passeriformes; family Cinclosomatidae; genus Ifrita; species Ifrita kowaldi. The sequence goes on from VZRS01008300.1 coordinate 1,177,098, forward strand.
ATACATATTTGAAGGGCACAAGTTTTGAAAATTTACAGCCATTCTTGCAGATTAAGATGACAACTGAACCCAGCCATTCCATTTAACAAGTGTCACAGCTCATGGCAGTGGCTGCATTTGAAACTGGTGAAGGAAGGGTTAAATCCATTGTCACTTGGTGAAATTATGACATTGACTTTTATGTAGATACTTGGCTACCAAGAGCAATGAAAAACTGTGGTGGCATTCATTGACCTTTCCTCTACACCTAGTGCTGCCTGACAGAAAGACTTAACTTAGTCTGTCAATTATAAATTGCCACTCTGCTCTCACTCTGATCAACTAAATCATCTGTGATATTAAAAACAAAACCTCCCCTGTACCTGCCTTGGCAATAAGTCTCATGAAAACATTCATTTTTGGGTAGGTTTTTGAGCTTGCACCAATCTTTTACAGCTGTGATAAATCACTGTTACTACAGTTTGCGTGACTGCAAATTTATCTTAAAGTAGATGAAATCACATTTGCAGTTATGGCTTGTACTACAAAATAAGATGGCTACCCTTGTAAACCTTTTAAAGGCTATTTCTAGAGCTGATTTCAGAATTTTAAGGACCTACTGCTAGCCCTAGAGCCTGAAATCAGATACTTGCACAGCTATAGCGTCTGTTTAAGTTCAACTATAAAGAAAGAAGGGAGGAGGAGAATAATATTAATAAAATAGCAAAGTTAATGCATAACAACTTCCTGAAATAACTTGAACTGACTGAGAGAGTCAACTAACAACCTCTTTTGGAGAATTGTCAACAGAATATAAAAACCATTGAGGATGCAGTTAACACCACCTGACCCAGCAACACAAGTATCTTCAACGTTTTATAGATTTCATCACAAACACTGATTCTGTCTATAACAAATCAGTGCTTTTCAGAATGCCAAACGTGGAGTTATTTTTAGTTCAATTTATCTCTGTTTTACAGGTTAACGAAGCTTCTGATATTATTAAAGCAAGTCACAACATTCTCTTGCATATGAGTACAGAGTAACAATCATAGGGCTGCTCTGTACATTGTACTTGGCTTTCTTTTGTTTAAGACATCTCTTTTCTTAGGTATTATGTTTTCATACATTTACAGACTGAAAAGAGTATTTTTAAAAGAGGTTTAAAAACTACTACAAGAATGTCTTCATACCTGAGCCTGACACTTTCAATCATATTAAATTATACTGATTTAACACTTGAGTCTCACTGAAATCTAGATCAGTTCAGAAATCTCTTTACACATTTCGAGGCAATTGGTCACCACAATAAAGTCTTTGCTCAGAGCTAGAATATTTTCAGAGAGTACCCATTTTACCAGTGCAGAATATCTGTGTATAAGCTTTGGAAACCATCATCAGGATAAGCTCAGCTCAGCACCTGAGGGAAGTCTCTCACCGTCTACAGTGAAATGTGGAAGTGACGTCCAGGACTACAGGCAACAGCCAGGAGAGGGCAAGGGAAGAAGATCCAGGACAGAAGCACTGAGGCAAATAACAGGATCAGACTGAAATTATAAAAGTGAATTCACTTTTATCACTTTCTCACGCTTTTTAGATTTCAGTACTCTCTGCAGAGATGCCCAAGAGACAGATGTTTTAATGAATGCCCCAGCAAGTTTCACCATACTCACCATGGTCAAATGAAGAACAGATTTAGTAACCTAACAAGAGGTACCTCACTTAAACTACTTGATTACCCTTCTTCTAAAGTCTTCCTGGTTGCAATTTTATCCAAATGATACACCAAAACTATAAAAAGCTCCTTGGCTTGCAGTCTGGATCATCTCGCTCCCATCTGTAAATCATCAGCTAACCACTGACTAGTCAGCAGTTACATGCTTTAGGTAGCAATTTATTACATAATTTAAAAAAATATATATACCAAATTATTGTGGGCTTTAAGAGGCATGCAGGAATAAGATTAACAGATTTCTTATTTAGCTTGAATATAATTTAAATGGCATTGTCTGTATCAACAAGCTTATACAGTACACGTGACACTAGTTTATTTATCTTTCTTTAAGCTTGCCACCAGATTTTATAAGCTGTATTAGCCCAAGGCATGTAACATTCATAAGACAAGTAAAATTTCTAGCCACATAGTTTATATTCCATAATTTTGCAGCTGCATAGTTCAGAAAGAATGAGAAGCAAAAATAACTGCAAACCACCACCAGCCTCATTCATTGCCAAAAGAATTATCATTTAAAGAAGTGAAAATTCCAATATCTTACTTTCTAACACGCAGCATAACTTAAAAAAAAACAAACAAAACACCCCACTAAGTTTGCATTCCAACTGGACTCGGTTCTTTTCAACATTCACTCTGTTCCCAGAGAAGGCTATCAAGCTCCTAATAGTTCCATAAGCTCAAAATAAAGGTGGAGCTCTTGGCCATACTGCTTTGGAATGTTAAGTCTGTAAATCAGGCAAAGTATCTTATATACTTACAGGTGGTTTTGATTCTATAATAAAAGGAACTTAAATTCCTAAATCCTACAGTGTTATTATGAACCTTCAAGACAGTTTGCTAAACTTCAACAATGTGCCTTTATCTTTAATTCTTTCAGCTTTCCTACTATGTTTAAAGAGAAAGAACTTTCATAAGGCTGATTAAAATTTTCCTAAGCTACATAGTTTCATAAATATGTTTTCATGAAGAAAGAAGAGCTCTTGAACTTGAGATGGGCAGCTTTTGAATCCAGAAATTCAATTTCCTTAGAGAATATCCGAAAGCCACATTACAGGAAGCCATGGTTCCTGACTTAACGGAAGTGGAGAGAAGGAAAAAGTAAAATAACAAAATGTGCAGCTGACCTGAACCTGCCAAAAAAAAATCAAAATAAATATTACCCTGCATATATTGTCCAGAGCACATGTTGCATTATAAACAGCAGCTGGCATGCACCAATAAATAAAAAGGGTATGAACCTTGTTTAATATGTTTACACTTAGCAAATTATCAAAACAAAACCAGCAGCATAAGCTAACTGCTTTTATCAGCATTCATGAGGGTTCTCTTGCATTTTCCTTACATTTCAAATACATTTCTGATTGCTTTTGCTAGTAAATAATACACAAATATAGGATTTATCTTAATGATAATATTGTACGTTGACAAATCTGTTTCTACCATGTGAAGTACTGCAGACATTAAAGATATTAAAAAAGCCCCACATTGAGTCTGTCCTCAGTAAGCTTATTACCCCAAAGCATCAATTAATGTATCTGCAGCCCTTTTAATCCACTCCAGTGTAAACAAGTTTTCTCATTGTATATTTCTTTTTCCAAATTTCCTTTTAAAGCATTATATTATCTGCTCTGACAGTGTCACTCCCTGCATTCATATGTTATACAAGTATACCAATTTGTCTTTCATATCAACTGAACTTACTGCTTCGTCTAGGTATTTCTATTTCAATTAAAAAAACTTCATCTCAGCGCATTTAACTTGGTTTTATTTATTATACTGCAGTGGTAAACATTTTTGAAAATAGTATTTTTCACAAGTTATGCTTGTGCCATACTTAAATTTCACTTCCTTTACTTCAACTCCGTTCCAATTTCACTAAAAGCTCCCTCTTCAGTTTACTGCTCACTATATCCTGTCAGTGCATTTGTTTGCTCTTTATGTTGATGCATCCATGTTATTCCCCCTTTGCTTACTGGGGAATATGTCTATACTCAGCCACCAAAGTTCAGAGTATGGAGTTTTTCCAGGTTCATTTGTGCCAAATAAAGGTATGAGGGCTACAAGTAGTTATTATATGGTCCAAGTGTAAGAAATTAACAGATTAGGGGTTTTTGCTCAAACTCAAAAATATTATTGCAGCACAGAAATGGAAAAGGAAACTTGGTCTTTCCTAATTCACTGATTTAGTTCAATTACTTAAATGGTGACTTGTTGGGTTTGTTTTTTTTAAAGAGAAACATTGTTACACTACAAGTTGTATGTATTAAAAGAAATTAAAGTAAAAATTGTGGGTTTTAATCCAGGAGTGCCCAACAGGCAAATAGTGATTTTTCATCATCACTCAGTAGATACAAGTGCTAAATGCAAACAGTTTGAAAATACCAAGTGTGGACTAAATCCTGGCAATCTTTATGCCTGCCAAGGATAACATTAGGCCCCACCTCTTCTCACCTGAGAAATAAAATAAAAATTTTACTTTTTCTGGGTTCCATGCATAAGTATCTAATAAAAGTATCAAAAATAATGATTTATGATAATGACTTGTGTAAAAAAACCACACTGCCACTAAAGTATTTTAAAATATGTTCTTCATTTAATTCTCTTCTCTCCTAACATACACAGTTAAAATCCATGTTCTTACAACTACATAAAAATAAAATTCAAGATAATTTTGATATATCAGCATCGTAGAGGTTTCTTATTTCTTTATACTTGGAATCTGTCTTTGAAGGTTAATTCATTGGAACTATTGGTTTCCTTCTGGGAATCATTTTTTCTGGTCTCCAGACTTTCAAAATATTATTATTGTAATTAACATGTATTTGAAGACTTGATATTACTGCATTACTTTCAAAGTTTCCTGAATACCTTGTACCAATCAACTTATTCATGGAATAAAATGACAGAGGCAAACTCAGAACCATGTTGATCCAGTATAGCAATACAGCAGCTATATAAATCCACCTTAAAAAGTTATGATTTTAATTCTTATGTAAGAATTGCAGAACTGAAGCAGTACTTAAAAATCCTTGATAATTTTAGCATCTTTGGCATCCCCATCTACTGCTCAGATTATTTACGAAACCCAGCACATCTTCACGGTACTTTATAAATAAACAATACTGACAACTTTTCATGCAGAAACAGTTGAATCACCAGAGCATATTTGTTCACATCCACCACATTCTTATCCTTAACTGACACTAAGGACTGCACCTGTAATTTTTAATTCATAACTTACCATCTGAAGACATCACTGTCACTCCCTTTATGCTCATTTTCCTCATCAGAACCTCTGTCCCCGATCAACATTTCAATGCAGAGAGGAAGCTACTTTTTACAGTTTGGATTCAGACAGGCAGGAATAGACATTAAAGCTGACCCAGAAGGCCCCAAAACCTGACTAAAATAGGATGTGGTCCCAGCTTCTCTAAAAGATGAGAATGACTAGCCAGCAGGCACGTGAACTGGGTAAGAACTTCCCAAAAGCAAAGCAGTGCACAAGGATTTTTCTTAGCGCATATTCTAATGTACAATTACCAAGCACTCCCGTGGCTGCCTGGTTTACTTTCAGGCTTACCTTGCTGTAGGTAGTAGGCCAGACTCACTGTGGCTGGTGCCAGCTAGAGCTAGAAATCCATCCAGAAGTGTTAGGTAGGTTACAACTAAAGCCACTCCAACAGAAAAGGATAAAACATGGGAAAATATTCTTTTTTTACCATCTTTTATGAAATATAATGCTTCTAGAAACAAATACATCAGCTCTTCTTCCAAGCTAAGGAAACTTTGCAAGGAAAACAGCTTTGACAATGTAAAAATGAACATATTTATCTAAAGTTTATCCATTCAGAACGTTTAACCCTGAAGGTAAAGGGCCTACTTCAAAGGGGCCCCACAGGGCTGGCTGAAAGGCAATAGCTCACTTTTGAAACTCAAGTCTGAGACCCATGTCCCCATGGCTTAAGCAAAGAAGGACAAACCTAATCCCCTGAATTCTGACCTGGAGTAGTACAAGACTTGGATTGTCTGATGACATAATGTTGCTCACAATAGTTTCTTTTTTCAATAGAAGGATTTTTAATCTGTATTTATCAGCTCAAATGCTCCACGTATCTTGTATCTGACATAACATGATGCTAAAAGTCACTGTAGTAAATCAAGCTAATCTGAATGAATCTGTCCTAAGAATCAAAGTCAGAAGTTTTCAAAGGTCTTAAATAACAGCTGTGATGAAGCTTGTTTTGCTCTTCCTTTTTACCCACACAGCTTTTTAATTTATGTCCTGGTCATCAGCTGAAGTAATAGGGAATAATAATATTGCAAGATACAAAGAAAGCAATTTGAAAATAGAACTCATTCCTCCCTTTTCAAATACCTTAATGACTTCCTAAATGCACTATCAATAATACTGGCAAACAAAAATTACTTAGCTGATTTTTTTAACACTCCTGAATGCCTCTCACTGCCACTATTTCGTATTATAGTCAATAAAACTTGCAGTGATGAAGTTTTCATTTCACTGGTGATCTCAGTAATTACACAAAATCATTCCACCCTGGCACTACAAGATGTATAATTAGTTCACCTTCATGAGCTCAGTCGTGCCATAGAGGACAAAAATACTACACACACGGACACAGGGCTACCAAGATGTTGTGTGTTGACCTCGCGTGGACGGCAGGTGCTCACCAAGCCGCTCGATCCCTCCCCTTTCCAGCTGGACAGGGGAGAGAAAATAAGATGGAAAATGACACGTAGGTTGAGATAAGGCACTTTACTAAAGCAAAGGTGAAAGTCTGTGCATGCAGAAGCAGAGAGAAAAAAAAGGTTTATTCCCTACTTCCCACCAGCAAGCGATGTCCAGCCACTTCCCGGGAAGCAGGGCTTCAGCACAAGGGAGCAGTTGTTCCAGAAGGCAAAAATTGCAAATAACAAATGCCTCCCCTCTCTCCTTCTTTCCTTAGGTTTCGTATCTGAGCTGATGTCACAAGGTATAGAATATCCCTTTGGTTAATCTGGGTCAGCTGTCCCAGTTGTGTCCCCTCCCAGGATCTTGCCCACCCCCAGCCTCCTGACGGGGGAAATGCTGGAGAGACAGCGCCAATGCTGTGCCAGCGCTGCTAAGCAGCAACCAAAACACTGGGGTGTTCTCAACACCTTTCCAGATACCAATGCAAAGCACAGCACTGGGAGGGCTGCCATGGGAAAATGAACTCCTTCTCAGCCAGACCCAATGCACAAGAACACTGAGGAATGTTGTGTACAGAGATAAAACAGAATCCCCCTGAATTTCTGAACTGCTACATAAAACTATGTCAAGTAATTTTCAAGTACGTGTAACAGGGCTGCGAGCTGGCCAGAACTCTGAAGACCTGCCTAGTCCCTTTGCTCCCAGACAGAGCTCAAAGGTCTTTCTACTATGGAAGACAAACCAGGAGTAAGAAGGGGTCAATCCACACGTCCCCACGTCATTGCTTCCATACAGTTTGAGGGAGAATTTGGTGGAGGTATTTTTTGCTGTTTGTTTGAGAATTGGTTTTTGAAAATTCACAGTGTTTGGTTTGTATCAAAATCTCCACCACCACTTCTGGTCTTTTGGCAACCACCACGGTGTCCCCATGCTGGTGTCTTATTGAGTTCAGGACACGAGCGTGCTTTGAACAGAATCCTGCTCATTCCCACTTGTGTGCTTTGGTTTGTGGCACAACACTGCCTCCAAGCATGCTGATGGGATTTCTTGTGGGTGAAATCAAGTTCAAGCTCTGCTCCAGGAATGCATCTAAATGCCTTTCAGAAGGAGAGAAGCACTCAGTCTGCAAGACCAGACTAGAGCTACTCTGAAATAAAATACAAACACACATTCCCCCTCATCCCCAAAGTATTTAAAAAGGAGTTCTACAGCAGCATTTAGTACTCCAGAAACCTCTCTGGGATGGACACCCAGTCCTCACCCCTAGCTCCTCTGCCCCACAGTACTGGCTGTGTTGGAGCCCTGAACAAATGCCCTGGTCAGCCAGGCACCTGCTTACCATCTGCCCTCCTGCTGGCTGACAGGTACCTGGAACTCACAGGTGAACAGCCAGCTTTACCCCAGGCAAAATTCCCAGGCAGATTAAAGCACCTTCTTGCCCTCAAATGTCATCACAGCAGCTTCTGTATTTTACAGCATGATGAGGAAAAGGAAATACCTCCTTCTGATCACCATCACCCCCATCTCAGGGGATGTCAGATGAAAATACAGGCAATAAGCACAGGAGATGCTCAATTAATTTACTTACAGATTACTGAGCTTCCATACTTGGCTGCAATGTCTTGGAAACACTGAAATCCATGACAAGTGACTCCCCCAAACCCCTCCCTCTCACACCACTGCCACAAGCCCCACAGACCCGTCATTCAGTCAGACCTGGAAAAGCAATGCAGGGATGCTTTTGTTTATCATCAGGAGCTATTGCCATTTTATCACATTATCTGTGATCTCTTAGGCATAAAAAGAATAAATTCTTCGGTCAGTTCCCTCACAGCATGTGCAAGAAACCCAGCACAATCATTCTTCTTTGTATTACCGTAATGGGAGAAAATGGCAATGACATGATAGGTAGATGTGAAAATGCAGCAAGACTGAAAGGAAGTAGAGGTTAATCATTAAGCCCTACCTCTGACAACTAAAGAGGTATCCAGTATTTACCTGAAGGATGGTGTTCCACTATACTGACAATGGTCATCTGAATATTAGTAGTTTACTGCTTTCTTACAGAAGCTATNAGCAAGCGATGTCCAGCCACTTCCCGGGAAGCAGGGCTTCAGCACAAGGGAGCAGTTGTTCCAGAAGGCAAAAATTGCAAATAACAAATGCCTCCCCTCTCTCCTTCTTTCCTTAGGTTTCGTATCTGAGCTGATGTCACAAGGTATAGAATATCCCTTTGGTTAATCTGGGTCAGCTGTCCCAGTTGTGTCCCCTCCCAGGATCTTGCCCACCCCCAGCCTCCTGACGGGGGAAATGCTGGAGAGACAGCGCCAATGCTGTGCCAGCGCTGCTAAGCAGCAACCAAAACACTGGGGTGTTCTCAACACCTTTCCAGATACCAATGCAAAGCACAGCACTGGGAGGGCTGCCATGGGAAAATGAACTCCTTCTCAGCCAGACCCAATGCACAAGAACACTGAGGAATGTTGTGTACAGAGATAAAACAGAATCCCCCTGAATTTCTGAACTGCTACATAAAACTATGTCAAGTAATTTTCAAGTACGTGTAACAGGGCTGCGAGCTGGCCAGAACTCTGAAGACCTGCCTAGTCCCTTTGCTCCCAGACAGAGCTCAAAGGTCTTTCTACTATGGAAGACAAACCAGGAGTAAGAAGGGGTCAATCCACACGTCCCCACGTCATTGCTTCCATACAGTTTGAGGGAGAATTTGGTGGAGGTATTTTTTGCTGTTTGTTTGAGAATTGGTTTTTGAAAATTCACAGTGTTTGGTTTGTATCAAAATCTCCACCACCACTTCTGGTCTTTTGGCAACCACCACGGTGTCCCCATGCTGGTGTCTTATTGAGTTCAGGACACGAGCGTGCTTTGAACAGAATCCTGCTCATTCCCACTTGTGTGCTTTGGTTTGTGGCACAACACTGCCTCCAAGCATGCTGATGGGATTTCTTGTGGGTGAAATCAAGTTCAAGCTCTGCTCCAGGAATGCATCTAAATGCCTTTCAGAAGGAGAGGAGCACTCAGTCTGCAAGACCAGACTAGAGCTACTCTGAAATAAAATACAAACACACATTCCCCCTCATCCCCAAAGTATTTAAAAAGGAGTTCTACAGCAGCATTTAGTACTCCAGAAACCTCTCTGGGATGGACACCCAGTCCTCACCCCTAGCTCCTCTGCCCCACAGTACTGGCTGTGTTGGAGCCCTGAACAAATGCCCTGGTCAGCCAGGCACCTGCTTACCATCTGCCCTCCTGCTGGCTGACAGGTACCTGGAACTCACAGGTGAACAGCCAGCTTTACCCCAGGCAAAATTCCCAGGCAGATTAAAGCACCTTCTTGCCCTCAAATGTCATCACAGCAGCTTCTGTATTTTACAGCATGATGAGGAAAAGGAAATACCTCCTTCTGATCACCATCACCCCCATCTCAGGGGATGTCAGATGAAAATACAGGCAATAAGCACAGGAGATGCTCAATTAATTTACTTACAGATTACTGAGCTTCCATACTTGGCTGCAATGTCTTGGAAACACTGAAATCCATGACAAGTGACTCCCCCAAACCCCTCCCTCTCACACCACTGCCACAAGCCCCACAGACCCGTCATTCAGTCAGACCTGGAAAAGCAATGCAGGGATGCTTTTGTTTATCATCAGGAGCTATTGCCATTTTATCACATTATCTGTGATCTCTTAGGCATAAAAAGAATAAATTCTTCGGTCAGTTCCCTCACAGCATGTGCAAGAAACCCAGCACAATCATTCTTCTTTGTATTACCGTAATGGGAGAAAATGGCAATGACATGATAGGTAGATGTGAAAATGCAGCAAGACTGAAAGGAAGTAGAGGTTAATCATTAAGCCCTACCTCTGACAACTAAAGAGGTATCCAGTATTTACCTGAAGGATGGTGTTCCACTATACTGACAATGGTCATCTGAATATTAGTAGTTTACTGCTTTCTTACAGAAGCTATGAATCACCACTGCTCCCTCTAATTTTTCTTTTTTTCCTATTATCTCAAAAATAATAATCCTGCAACCTAAAGCCATACTTTTCAAATGGCAGAATTCAGAGACATATTTGTCTATAGGACCAACAGTCTGACGCCCTAAGGTGCTTTGTTTTGTGAGGATTTTTAAGTGTTCCTAAATATTGAATGTCATTTATGAACAACATCAACATGTGTCTTACCAGAACCAAAAATGACAGAGTTAGCTACAACATGAGCTTTGATTCCTCAAATCATTTGTATCATGAATAAAACAAAATTTTCACTTGCTTTCAACTACACTCTCTGAACAGCATATATTAGAGTATAAATTTAGCTTTAGAAAAGACTACAGATTTTGGTAAAATTAAAATGCTAAAATTAAGTCAATATGCACATTGTCTACGGTACCCAAACCAGAAAGCAAATACTACAATATTGCATTTCTGTCACAGACTACACATTTCTTACGGTTAACCTAAAAATTGTATTTTGAATATCTTTAAAAATAGCAAAGCAATGAACATTCTTTCATAAAATGGATTTTGACTTTGAATGCTGGACCAATTACAAAGAGATGATTTCTCACTATAGAAAATGGGAATTTATCTCTCTCACAAATATGATTAAAATGAATCAAGTACCATGCTATCATCTTGCACAAAAGAACCTATTGATGTATTTCTGTCAGACTGGTAGAAGCAAGTTTCCCCATTCTGTATTCATTAAAGTAAGATCTTAGTCACCTTGAAAGAACACAGCACATGTTCTGCACTCTCTGTTCTTGACAAAAATCCCAAAAACTGCAACTATCACTCTCACCAGGCTCATAATGTAAATGCTTAAATATACAATTCATGTGTCCTGGGAAGAATTAAATTCAGAAAAAGCTTGTTTTAAGTCATTCAATATCTTTTTATTTTATTAGAAATCCCTGAAGTATAACTTTTGCTACTCGTGTGCCAGCTCCTGTTGTCAGTTGGTATTTTCTCAGCTTGGCTATTGTCAAGATTTATTGACAATAACATTTGGACACACACTCCATCAAAATGCTGTATAAATACATACTGTATTGAGTAAGTCTTGCAATCTTTGATCATACATGCCGTACCATCAGCCCTTCCCACACAGACCTCATTAATGGTGCCATTAAACTGATGTGACTTAAGAAAGTTTTTCCTGTGAAAATGGTACCTGTTTGCAGAAATGGGCGGCAGCAATAATTTTTACCAACACCAGAGTATCAGGAGTGCATCTGGAGAGACTACACACGAAGTGAAGAGCTCTGAACAGTGGAAGGGACCAGCAGCTTCCTTTAATGCCTGCAGCATGGATGCCATAAAAACATTTCAAGATCCTGCTACTGAATTCTGGAAAATGACTTCGTTCTTGAATACTTTTATAATGGTTTGCACATTGTCTTAGAAAGCCAGTTTTAAGTTACAGACGAGAAAAAAGCTTGCTGGCTTCAAGTGTTTTAAATGTTTTGTGGCAGTTTTATTTTTTCATTTGAAACATAACCTTTCCCTCCAGCATATGCATCATATCTCAAATTAATTCCAAATTATTAGTGGCTATTTCACACAGCAGAAAGCTGAAATCTAGCTGCATTATGAAATCCCCTCCCTATATTTTTACTTTACAGATTGAAGCAGCAGTAATTTAATTGTCTAGAAAGCATTTGCAATTAAAGAACTGTCAGCATTAAGATTTCTCCTTTCCTCTAATACCTTGGATTACTCCTGTGGCATTAGAATTTTGGTATAATATAATGTATATACTCATACCAGTTACACAAGAGATCATCCATCAATAATACAAAAGTAATCCTAGATTACATAAGAATCTACCAGTGAATCCTCAGGGTGATTTATATGTTCGTTTAAACAGTTGCCATTTCACCAAGTAAAACACACTAATTTTGCACACGCAAGATGTAGCTGTTGGTTCTCCAGCTAGCTGTAAGCTTGATTGAAAGTGATATGAAAAAAACAGACATCTTACTTGTTCAGCCTGTGTTTATAAATTATAACATACTACTTTCATTGTTGCATAAATTATTTTTAAAAGTACTAAGAAAGTCTAAGAGGAAATCTTTTTAATACGGCTAAAAGGTCGCATTTCCTAGTACAGGAAAGAAACAGTGCCAAATTACAGAAATAACTTTTTTTTTTCAATTTAAAATACAAGGTACAGAAGAAGACCTTCAAAACAGTAGCTACTGAAACATTAAACTTAATGAGTAACTTAAAGATCAAAGGATGGTAACATTCAAATCACAAAGCTCTTCATGACTTTCATCTCCGCAACAAAGCTGCTATACACTGACTTAGAGCTATACTGGGTTTTAGTAGCATCCCCTTTACCAACACCCACCGCCCCATAAAAAAAACTACTGGCAGCAACAGAAAGGGAAAGCAGAAATACAGTTCATTACAGAAGAACATAGACACAGTGATTATTTTTAAACTGCAACTTCTTACGCCAATATCTCTTTTGTTGTCAGTACTTTTTAGGTAAAGTGGCAAGGATTAATTTTGATGGAGAAACTGAATTAGTTGTGTACCATCAAATAATAAACAAACACCATTAAAATCACTGGGTTTGACATCTCAGGAGTTAAATTAGAGCCAGAGTATTTGGCAGAATTCAAAACAGAACTATTCACAGATGAAGTACACCTGGTGAACACGTTTGCCAGTGTCAAGCCAAAAGACACTTGGAAACTATCCAGTGTTGAGTACATCCAAATACACAGTGTACTACTGTACAGTCAACAACACTATTTTGATACTAGCAGGATTCTACTTCTGTATTAAAAACAATGAGTCACATGTTTACAAGTACTACACTAGATTGGCAGTTTCTACCATACAGAAAGAAACATTGCATAGATTGTCTTGGTATTTCTATGTCTGTACCCAAAACAACTGAAATCACGGGTTTGGTAGTATCCATGTAAGTACACGTGAATACATACTAGAAGTAGATTTTCACCAGGTCATTTATTTTAATGCCCAGAAGAGATCAATGTGATTATAAAGCTAAGAACCTCTCCCAGTAATAAACAAGTCAAGCCACTAACTTGGTGAAGTTTTACAATATTCAGTCTTAATTTAACAGGGTAAAAAGTTTCCATTACAGTTTCTATATCTTCCAAAGCCTAATTACTCTCATTTAGATTTTCACCGGCATTCTTACTCTGAATGCATTTGTTTTGAGTTCTCAACGACTGTATCTCATTATTTCCCAAATTAAAATATCTTTGACATCAGACATCTTTTCTTCTGGGATATGATCAAATAACCTCCTAACCTCAACCAAGTGCAACAGATTTATGAGAACACATTCAAGGACACAGCACAGATTTTGTAGTTTTTAAATCATGCTTGAAACTAAAATATAACACCTTTATCTGGTCATCTCTTTCTCAGTAGTAGCAAACAAAAGTAACACTCCTTAATTCTGCTTTTTATTCCTTACTTTTGGATCCAAGATCATATTATCACCGCACTTTTAGTAATATCACACCATGAACAGATGTTTAACTGATTATGCACCATTATAATTAACTGCTTTTCAGTGATGCAGTTTTGGAACCGTTTTCTGGAACATGCAAGTGCAAACTATTTTCTTTATTCTGGATATATGACAACATTCTTGGCCATGTTAAAAAGAATGCTGATCTATTGAGTCCAGCTCGCCAAGTGATCCGTGTTACTCTGCAGAGCTGCCCCAGGCTGTAATCATTTCATCTGGCTCTGTCTCCTGAGAACTTTGTGTGTTCCATCTGGATCATGAATAAATACACTGACCAGCAACAGGCCATCAGGAGCAGGTCAGACAGGAATCCTTGTAACTCACTGTCCTGTCTCTGACAGTGGTAAAGAGAAGATAGGTGAATACACAAACCACAGTAAGAAGCTCTACAGCTAACCTACTTCTAATTTCTTATGAAACTCCAATCATCTTTTGCCTCCTCAGTCTTATAATACGGAAAACAGTGAATAACATTCCCTATTTACTTTTAACACACTTTAGAGGTTTTCAGGATAAAAGCCCCTCAGCTATTCATCATTCCTCACACATGAGCTTTCCCACAACTCTGCCTATTTCTATACTTTTCCTTGTCCTGTTATGGCCTTTTTGACATGGAAGAATCAGAGCTGTGTCAGCATCCAAGATGCAGGTGCACCACTGTGGGCTCACACAGCGGGAACAAGATGTTTTGTTCTGTCATGCATGTTGACTGCTGCTGAGTTTTCCTTTTCACAGGGTGTATCCTCCCTCCAGAGCATCACTCCTGCAGATAGCGAGTGCCTCGTTCACAGTCAATCAATGTGCAAGCAAAGTTAAAACATTCCATGCACCCCTTTTCACTCAGCATTTACCAATACTGAATTTAATCCGGATTTTATAGGAATCTTCTTCCTGATCACTTAAATTTACAGAAAATCACAGAAAAGCAGAGGAGGAAAAGACTTGGACAGCTAATGAAATATTCATAAGTTCAAGACATGAACTAATACTCTCACCCCCATTCGTTTAAACATTGGCAAACTAACCTTAATAAAATATTACTTGTTCAGTGACCTGTATGTCTTTTTCTGCAGAGCAACTACTATTAAATACAACACAAAAACAGACAAAAAAATACTGTTTTAACAGAACACTTGCAAGCTCAAAGTGAGCACACATTCCCCTATAACCACATCTTCACTCAGGGCTGGGCAACCCATCAGGACCCCACAGCATCCTCCACTGCTGCAGGACAGCCTTTAACTCTGACTCACTGTCAGCAACAGGCACATTTCTCCACACCTGTAGAAAGACCTTGGCAGAAGAGATCTGCCTCTGATAACTGGGCAGGACGTTCTCTGTGCAGTCTGTAAATCTTCAAACCATGCATGCAGACTGATACAGGGAGGAAATTATCTAAATTTTAAGCATTTTGCCCTGCTGTAAAAAGCACCCAGTTGATGGGGTGTAAGCACGTGGTAAATCTGTCTCTAAACATCTCCTCTTTCAGGGTTAATCTGGCAGTAGCAGCCACCCTGAATGGTCAAAACTGGCAAAGGCTTTCCTGCTGAAGGCTCAAGGAGAGGACTCTCCTACTCCTCAGTTACTGGAAGGTGGCTCCCAAAATTTACAAGTTAAAAAAAAAACAAACCAAAACACCTCCCCTGCAAAAAGCACACTGGAAAGAAACAGTCAGCAGTATGGCACAAAACCAGCAAAATGGTGCAGAACAAGGTAAAAAATAAAAGGTAAAAGCCCAGCAGCCTGTCCAAAGCCCAGAGACAGGGACGAACCTCAGGTTTTGTGCCCAGATGTTCAGAGAGGATCAGCCTCATGCATGTCCCACAGAAATTACAGGGAGAGACTATGCCAAGGAGAGAGCATTAGAGAGATTTCTAGAATGGCTAGGAAGTACAACCCTGTATAAAATAACATTGTCAATGTTTTTACCTTTGTTTCCCCCCAGTCAAAAAATTCAGGCTCAAAATCAGAATTTTTCCACTTCTAGTTTCATTCATTTTCTTCCAGTCTCAGATTAATAGAGTGGTGACCCATATTCAGTAAGTAACAAAATCTACTCAACTTCTTTCAGCATATTATAACTATAGAATAGAGTGAAATACAAAAGTGAAGTGTAATTCCAAGTGTTATCAATCAGCAGAGTCATGCTGCAGTCTTTCTGAACAAATACACTGCCAGCCTCAATAACCAATGAAAATTATTTTTAACAGCTGAAAACTGAAATTAAAAAAACCCCAGTGACCAGCACCCTTATACCTTCCGAAGCCATTTACCTCCTCCAAAACCTTTTTTCACTGGCATGCTGTTATTGCAATTTAGCAGGTTTTTTTCTTGGTCAGACCATCTCCCTCTCTGCTTTCTGCACTGCCAACAACTAAACAAAGCACAAAATACTGGCCTCAACACACAAGGAAAATTGAAGATGCTCTTATTGTTCAGGAATACAGAGGGAAACAGGAAAATCTATCAATCTGACACAAGAAAACTAGGCCAACCAATGAGAAAGCTGACTTTGAACTTTTATTCATTTTTCATTAATCCAAAATGTTAAAAGCAGGAATAGAGCTTCTTTTATTTTTCCTAGAAGACCAAAGCATTTTCCCATGGATTGAGTTAAATATAATGATTTTTGTTATAAAAAGAAGTTTTATCACTGTTCTCTCTTCACAGTGTTGAAAACAGAAGAAAGCACACTATTAGTAGAATAAATTAACTTTAATTCCTGACATTTCATCACAGCCTTACCTTTCAGCTTACTGAGAGTGACTAACAGATAATAAGAGAAAAGCAGAGAGACACAGATTCCCCTGTTGAAGACGAAACCTGGTCCATTCTCCCAAGTTTGAGAACCACATCAGCTCTGACTGAAACAAACTGGAACTCAGAAATAAACAAAAGTGAGATGGTTCCCTGCCAGCAGGCAGTTCAGCTGTGGTACATCTTGCCATGGGATGCTCCAAATGCAGGGAACTGGCATGGGATCTGCAGGGGGGCTGGATCAGGCTGTGGAAAACCAATCCACTTTGGTAAATTGAGTGCACAGAACTACAACTCTAAGCTGCGACAGAGAATAGGAGATCCTTGTGGAAAATATCACAGTGTCACTGTACTGTAGGCACCTGCTTTAAAAATTTTTAGGCTGGACACAAGATAGTGGGATATTCCATGGCTCTTCGGCCTGTTCCAGGACAGCCACACGTATTTTTATTAACGGTCCAGACTGCAGAAAATGAAAAGCTGTGTAACCATAAACATTTCTAAAGTCCATTTATCATATCTTCACTTATTCCAGAACAGTATTATTAACTGACAATTCACACAAAACAGCAAAGCAGCAAGTAAAAACAGCCAGGAAACCCAGCTGCCAGAGTTCTTCAGACTAAAGCTTCTTCCAAAGCTTTATTACCTATTCCCATTTCAAAAAGGAAACACCAGCCAACCAAAAAGGCTAATAGACTAACTAATCATATGGAACAACTGTCTCAACATGTAATTCAGTACCACCATTTTGACAGAAACTTTCAGAGAAAAAAACCAAACCAACTTGACTTAAGTGCTATTTAATAAATGATTACTTCAGGGATTTTTATTTGTTTAAAACAATCACTCTGCTTCAGCTAAAGAAGTACTTTGGAAAGCTAGCATTAAAAAATTATTTGCTCTAATCTTTTCCGAACTGAGGCTTGGCATCTAATCTCTCTTCATTACCAAATGGCTTCGTAACCAAGTATTCCATTTGTAAAGTAGTCACAATAACAACACCAAAATAGTTGACCTGAGTTCTTCAAAGGTAACTACAGAAAACACACACAGTCAGGCAACACACCCCTCAGTCTTATTAAAAATATATGAAAATATATGGAGGGTATTTTCATTTGAAGTATTTTTGTCCAATTAGCAATACTGTTGTATTACTTATTTAAAAAAAGAGAGGTTGTCCTAGTCAGCAAGTTATTGTTCAACTGTGTAAAATTGTTATGAAGGTCATTTCACAGACCAATTCTCTAATTGATTTGTTATTAAGTACAGGCACAAATAAATTAATTAGAATTGTTTTAAAAATAACCGTTTATTAGAAACAAATTTATAATCATAATTAATAATAATGAAGTACTTTGCAGCAGTAACTTCATTTGCTCTAAATGCAGAAGATTGTAATTTATTACATTTATTTAGCTCAGGGTTATTTTTTACTTCATCAATTTATATTGCTGACTCTTTATATTGTTATTTATAACTTTTAATTGTGCAGAACGGGGAGAGAATTAGGAATAGTACAACAATAAATGACCGTTAATATGGTTTTTTCCCCCACATTTTAAGTCTTAGGAATTTCCTTATTCATCCTTTTATTATAGAAAGGAAAGACAAAGAAAAGTGTTAAAAAATTTACTTTCTCTTTTTCTGCAAATCTCATTAGTTTAAACAGAAAAAGAAACAAAGGTATCAGAACTAGAACATCTGCTAGAGCTCCATAAGGACTACCAAGTATATAAACACACCAGGTAACTCTTAATTTAACAAGAATAACAGTTGGAATTCATTTTGTACCCTAAGTCATAAAAATAAATACCAAACATCTATGATTGACATCAAGTCACTTTTTGATGTTCATATCTCAAATGTGTTCTCATCTGCTCTTCCTCAGGTATACTTGAGATCCACAAAAAACAGGTCCTCAAACCATAAAACCTTAATGTGACCCTACCAGCACTGGTGCTGAAGAAAGGAAAGGAAAGCAAAGGAAAGCATGAATCACAGAAAAAGAACCCATAGAAGAACTGATGTCTTACTGCTCTCACTGGATAGACTTAACATTCTTACCAGTCTTCCAACACTAATAATGAACTTCCCTCCATAAGACCCTTGCGTGATATAGCCCAGGCAAAGAGGAGATTAATTTTCCAAGAGCCTACTGTTTACCAGACATGGAAGGATAAGGTAACAGACCACAGATATTATTCTCACATGCACCAACAGTTTAACAGCTACCTGAATATCTGGTGTCGTAACTCCCACAGCTTGACTCTGTTTTCTAAGCACCATGTAATCCAAATTGCTTTAAAATAAATTTAAAATATAATATCGTACTTTGAAGAGTTACTTGAAGCACAATATGACAAAATTTTGCTGTTCTCCCTCTATTACCTTGCTACAGGTGAGATGCTGTGTGACTCCATCAGGGACTCCAGTAAAACAAAACTCTCACGATGACAATGTTGGTAGAACAGAATTCACAAACGCCTTCCCAATACAAAAGCCTTATAATGATGACATCAGTTATTGAGAGATTAAAACATTGTTTTCTTCCAATGGAAAGAAGGTTCCATTTATGCATTTTGACTGCGTTTCCTTTCCTACATCCCTTGTGTAGTATGGATAGAAAATTGTGTCTTTTACAAAACTAGCACAGATTTGTCAACTGTTACCTCAGCTGACAAATAGCCACAGCTGAGAACAGTTCATTAACCTGATCTAATTTAAGATAAAGATTTATGATAATTATGTGAATAATACTAGCTGTGTCACAGAAGAAATGGATACAGTCCCTTAAGCTTAGATTTGCTTATGTAAACTTTAGTTTTATGGCTCAAGAACTGCATGGAGAGTAACAGCACCATTAAGATTTCATCTTTATCACTGTAATTATTTGCATTACACACATTTCACAGTTTTTCGAGGACAGTTGCAATACTGTTTGAATGTTGCCACGAAGGTGTAGAGAAAACTGGAAATTAAACTTTTCCGCTTCCCTTCAGCACAGTGCTGGGGATGGAAAACACACAGTGCTGGGGATGGAAAACAACTCTGATCATTGTGGCTGTTCCCTCTGATCATCAGCAGCATGTCTGGTGGGTCAATATAAAATCACTGCTTGACACAACCACATTCAGACCTCTCTACTCCACTAGCTGCAGTTCTAGTGATAAGTTCTAAGGAGGCAGAGCTAAAGATTGAAAAGATTTTTCTTGTTTCTAAGTTGTGTAATAGGATCAACTCCATCTGCCTGGCCCCAATTCCAAGCACGGCTGAACTCCACGACTTAATTCAGATCTCTCTAAGGACCCATGTCCTCGCTTATTTCAGTTCCACTCAGCGAGTTCAGAAGAGAGGGATAAAATGAGTCAAGGATCAAAGGTGATGAGAGAAGATGTAATAGAGGGTTTTAGAAAAGCAGAAGAAACTGGGAAGTCATGCAAGACTAAAGAAGTGGTGGAGACCGTGAGCCGAAAGCAGAGCCCGCAGCACACGGCAGTGAAAGTGCAGAGGCTGGCACAGAGGTGGAGCACAGCGGAGGACCAAGAGCAGAGCTGATGAGGAGGGAGCCAGGTTTACTACTTTTTTAGAAATGCACCGGCAGTCTGCAATTCATATAATCAGTGAACAAAAACAAGATGCAGATGACAAGAAAAAACAGGCAGAAGTATCAATAATAATAGGGGGAAAAAGGTAAGTGTAGAATTGAAAGATTCTGGGAATGGGACAGATGGGACAAAGTAAAGAGGATGGTCCGTGGAAGACAAAGAACTAAGCATTTTTCTTTGTAGTGTGAAGTTCCCCAGAGAAGACACATGTTAATGTATAAAGATTCACAAGTTAGGAGTTCACAGGATTTAGGACTGCTGGAAAGTTTTATTTCTCAGAATTGGTAGGAGCTTTTGGTTTTCTTTTTCCTCTCAAATGCTTGTAGGTTTCCTCTTGTGACAGACAGTTAGCACATTCCATTAGAGAAAGCTTTCCTAACATTTCAGTATACTTCTGAAAAGTCTGTAAAACCTAATCTGGTAATAAAGTTGCTCACAAACAGATTATGATCTTCCACCCCTCCTCTCTCAAAGAAACTGGTACCATGCATAATAATTTCTAATGTGAATATCAAAATAAATGTTGTCAAGGAACTATTAATATACAATAATGTTATGTTCCATTCTTCCACTATGTTTTTTGTCACATTTTCCAGGCTTGATTTTGTTACTACTACTTTTAACCTTATTTTCCATTCTATAATGCAGTCTGTTTTTTTCTCAAGTCACAGTACACATAAAACCTTTACCCTCCCAATTAATACTTTTGTTTATAAAACATGAGTTCTCTGGGACAGGCAATCTCATAAAGAGAGAGGTTTTATGAAGAGACATCATCTTGATTGCTATTAATTCTTCAATAAACAAGGAGAATCATAAATGTTCATAATTTAGAGCCCTTGACTTACCAGGTTACTTGAAAGCCGCAATGATACCTTAACAACACGGAAAATCCATTAAACCTCACTGTGTGTTGTACGAAGCCGACAGCATAAATGCTGAAAACACAGGCCAGTACCTTTCCATCCTCATGAGTTTTGATGAGTAGCCACTCAGCAAAGGCAAGCTTAAAATACAAGTTTAAAATAATTTGTTTACGTATGCACAGCTATCAGCAAATCCAGATTCTATATGGTCTAGGAATAAATCTCAGGCTTTTGCAAAGACTTACAGGTCTGTGAGCATAATACCCATACACCGCTGTGTTATTGGCAGAATTGTTTATGCATTTGACAAACTGCTGCTCAGATAAGACGATATCCAACTAAGTACAGAAAAGAAACCATCAACAACTCTGCAAGACTGTAACAAGAATTGCAAAAGCAGCGCTTTCATGGCTAACCATACCTTCAGAGTACCCTCAAATGAGTCCCAGGCATGAAAACACAGTTGGAACTCATTTTAAGAGGAGGGTGAAGAATGGCATGCTGCCACAAGAATAAGAACAAAGCCTAAACTGTGTTCCCTGTATTACATAATTGCTAAAGATGAATAAATGTTAATATTATAGGTAATACAGAGGTTTTAGCCAAATTATGGTTGAGAAGTCTAGAAGCAGACAGCAAACTTGTGACTGATCAAAAATAATCACAGTTGACTGGATAAGTACATATCCAACCTTTTCATGGTTTGTATGCTTTCATTGCTGTAAGGGTCTGATATTCCATTAGAAACGTGGAAAGGGAAGATGTTTAGAATCAATAGGCTATTTTTCCTCAAAAATCTAAGTCAAATGGCATAAATAGCAATTCTTGAAAACATGCATCAATATTATTGAGTAGTGAAAACTAAGCTGGCAAAAGCTCTGGCTCTCAGATGTGCATGAACAAAGGGTGTAAGGTGCAGATATACAGATGTATGTTTCCTGTTGGCTGCTAGAGCAGAAGTTCTGCCTTGGTAAAGGTACTCTGCCCTTTAACTTTCAGATTTATGCCAGCTCTGTATTATAAAACCAAGGCAAAAGACATCAGTGAGGGAAGTAGGGATGGATAAGCTGGAACATGGTTGAACCCAACAGCCGCAAAATTTGTGATGACGGATGGTCTCAAATAAGGGAGAAACTCTGCACAAAAACGTCATTTTTCTGTGGCTATATCTGCCCAGAAAGTTTCTGGGTCTGTGTTAATTGCGAAGTAATAAATGGGCTTCTAGCGTCACAGGGGTTAATATGATTCTCTTGTTGTAAAGCATCTAACATTTAAATATTAGTGAGGATGCAGAAAAATGATAACATACATAAAATTTTAAACCTTTGGAGTTTCATTTTAATAACACTGGTTGGACCTCTTCTTTCTGGACCTTCCCCATTCACCTCTCTCCTAATCACTCCACCACTCCCTACTCTTCACCTCACTTGGTGTTTTATTATGCTGCCAGGACTTTTAGAAGGGGACAAGGAAAGAAAAACATACTTTGAGAAATATTCAGGAATGCCTTAAAAAAAAAAAAAAAAGGGCATCACATTTTCAAATCTTTTAAGAACAAGCCATTTTAAGGGATGACAATACTTTGGTCCCAAGGGCCAGCAACTCCTGCGGCTTCATATAAAGGCAAATTCCACATACATAAATCACCTTCTCCCCAGCAGCAACTCACTGCAAGAGATGAAAATACACACAATTCAGAAACTAATTTCTGTGGCACATATCTTTAGATAAATAAAATGAAATAGATTTTATTAATATTAGGCCAACATACCAAAAAAAGAGAAAGATAAGAGAGCCAACAAGATACACACTAAATCTCTTCCTGTTTAAGGCAAGCAAGGTCAGTAGCCAGACAACTGAAAAATTATACCATATCATAAAACCCCAGCTTCATTTAGGACGTCTCAATAGGTATCACATTATATAGCCTTGTATGATAAAACTCCCTTCCCACATGCATTACTCTCCTCCTGGCCAGCTTCACCAGTTTATTTTTACCTCTGGAATGAAACTAAGTGTAAGATCACAATACTGCAAATTTCCGAGTATGCAACAAAAACAGGACTTGATTTCTACATTAAATTACCAAATAACGAACTGTTCAATACTGTGAAATAATTTTATCTGTTTCCAGATATTCTTATTGCATTCTCTTACACAAACTGCTTTCCTCAAAAAAAGTTACACTGAGGACATAAAAGCACAGGCACTGTTTAAACTCATGATGTTTACAGTTTAGTAATAATAGAGAAAGAAACTTCAGGATGACTCATATACCTTTAAAAAGTTTTTGTATATGGTAACTATTAAAGTAGCATTTACTGTATTTTGGACATTATTTGCTATGAGAGTTCTATCTTTGTTAACAGAATTTTTTTTCACACTTCAACGAAATTAGAATTTACCTACAATTCCTAGCTATGCCAATGCATCAGTTTCATCCAAAAAAGTAATAATTTGGAAGTGGTCATACCGCTAGTACTTTCTGCTATTCCCAAGCAGAGAAGAGAATTCAGGTGCAGCTATTTCCTTGTCAGAAATAACAACAATAAAATATAGTGTGGCCACTCTAGATGAATATATAACATGTAGTATCAAGAAAGATTAGACTAATATTTGAGTTATGTTTGAAGAATTTTCACCCCTAGAACCTTTCTCTTCTCTATACTTTGCTTGCCCCAACCATCTGTCCCAGACCTTCCAAGTCTTTGGCATATTTTATGTAGGCTTCCCTATTAGGAGTTTCTTTCGCAAACTGTTTTTTCTTTTTCTTCATTTAAGAGTTTCAGAGAAAGTGTGTATAAATATGTATATACACATAAATAATGGAGCAGGAAACCTGTTTCTTATTCTTTTTTTCCTGCCACTTTGAGTGAACACAGTAAGCTAACCAAGGTGAAAAAGTTTGCAAAAATCTTTATAACAAGAATCAACCCACCTTCTTTAGTAACACTGTTATTCACAAATTAGCAATGCTATGTTCAGTCTCAAATCAATAAAGAAGAATATGTGAGCTTTAAGATGTGGAAATAAAACCACTAAATATTTTTTGTTCAGTCTTTCTTCAACTCTTTGTTTGCTTTGGCTAGCTTAAACGCTGAACTCTTTGGGACACAAAGAACATTTTTGTGATCTATTTTAAAAACAAGATGCTTGTATCAAATAAACCATATCGATATACCCTAAACTGAATATAGGAGTGTAAAAGACCAGACCAGACATGAAAAAAATACAGTAATATAATAACTCTGAAGAAATTTCAGTAGACATGATATAAATGAATGTGACATAAAAGTAATTTTGGGACAGAGAAAAGTGGGGCAATGCTGCTTTCAGAAGACTATTTAATGTTTGTGAAGAGCTTTGAAGATGAACACCCCTTCGTACGTATTATGGCTATGGATTACCACTGGAGCCACATAGCCCTACTCTGAAATTGAGAATCTGAGGAATTTGAGACAACCACCAATTCAAAGACAGAAGAAAGGCATAGACATAAAAAGTATTAAGAATCCTGTATGATAAATAATTGCTATATGCCATACACTACCATAAATTTTCTTCGTTTCTATTACGACAGTTTAAAATTACACCTTTCCATAGGTGTATCTGTGGGTAAAATTTGTAACAATATCAATCTTCAGTGCACATGTTGGACTTTCTTTTGAACTGAAGGAGGAAAAAAAATAAGTGATGCTATTATTAGAAACTGATGGAATTTATAACTTCAAAGTATGTTCTGCCCGGTGATACCAAGACACGTATTGAACTGAGAACTTCCGAGATTAAAAGGATAAAGTTGTTAACACCACTTGACAGGAAAGAAAAAAGTACATAAGTAACCTATCAATATACTGTCCAGTAGAGAATCTAATCTGCTATTTCCTGGAATTTCAAACTGTAGAAGTTTCACATTGAAAAAAGCAGCAAAACAATTTCTCCACATAACCCAAATTTCAGGAACTCAGTCAAAAAGTTTAACAACTCATTTTTCTGTCAACATAGAAGAGAAAGAAGATTGCAAATAGTATTATTCCCTAGAGTTACACTTTAACAACCCAATCACAATGATGAAAAAAAAGTCAAATGTTGGTTTGATACAAGAATTCTCAAGTATTCAGCCACAGAGTCTAAAATGAGAAAACTACATTATCGTGAAGTGATATGATGACTCCTTGTTGGGTCTACACTTCAGTGCCTACTGAGAGTGAAAAGGCAAGAGTAGATCCCAAAAATTAGTGATTCAACAGCTGTATTCTTCATGAAAAAAAAGTAATTCCCTTTCTTCACCCCATCCCAAAACACAAAGCACAGAGATGCATGTTGCAAATCCATAAGGACTAGAAGCCCTTTTAACAAGATACATGCAAATACTTTGTGAAGCTACAGCTAAGTTTTTTCTTTTGATCCACATCAAGCACATGAATCCTGTTTCCAAAGCAGTAAAATACTAAATAAAGACAGTGAAACAGAGTCCAGAACAAGGGGGTTTTTTGTTTGTTTTGGGTTTTAATATAAAATAAAGAGGAGAGAATAGTTGCTTTATCAGCTTATATTTTGGTTTTATTTCTAGTGTGATTGTTTATAATTGGGAGCATTCAGACAGTACTGAATAGTTCTAGTGTTCATACGATTTCAAAGAAACTCTGCAGACTTCCCCACCTCATAAGTTGGAAATAATTGGTCCAAACCTGTCAAGAATAAGCATTTCTTCAGTGACTCCACAGTCAGTTCGTAGTCACTGTATGTGATTGTGTCAAAGGTATTTCTGGTAGCAATAGTTCAGTACATATATACCATAAAGAGCCAATATTGTCGCACTCAGACAAGGTCCCTGGTCACTTAGGTGAAAGAACATTAGGCTATCAAATTGTAACTTCTAAATTTGCTGATAAGCTACTGAGCATGTAAACAAAATGTTACACATCTACAGAATCATGTCCTAATGACTTAAGAGATAGAGCAGAGGTAATTCTCTTTCATCTCTGCAGAGCAGTAACCAGAGTTTGGCTTCGATCTTGCCTTCCAAAAGATCATAGCACTAGGGAACCAGCATCCCTATATAATGAATAATCTGCCCCAACCCCCCCAAATTGTTTATTACATTGGTTCATTACAGTGTTACTGCATCTGGACATATATTCTTTTATTCACCTCTATATTTCTTAATTGTTAAAGCACTCCAAAAGTTTATGTTCCATATGTTATAGCTCTCTTTCTCTCTGTGGGCCCATAAAACTGAATGGAAGTAGGCAGCATCTACCAGAATATTCTCTTTTGCCTGCGTCTCCTATGTAGCTACAAAAACAAATGTAAGAGCGCTAATACTCGAGCTCATTATCATAACTTTCTACAGCTGGCCAAATCCCACAAGTGTAACTTATTTCATAAAAACCAGTTTCTCCTGGAAAATCAGACATATTCAATCAAATTGTCACCTGTATGTTCCAGCTACTGAAAACTACTAATACAGATTTTTTTTTTTTCCTTTTTACCTTTGATATTTAGCCTTAAATTTACTTCTTGGGAAGAAAAACCCACAAAATGAGACGAGAGACTTGTAAGAGGAAAGGGATAAGTTTAGGTGATACATGGTACTATACTTGTCCATGTGAAATACGAAAGAAAAAACTGTATCTTCTATATCAACTAAGGCCAGCTAATCAGCTCTCAGGTCAACAGATATTTGCAATTACGTTTAAAAAAAACTAACACAGTCCCTTTCTAATGAGTTTTGATCTAGTGTTTCATGAAATGAATGTGTTTAGGGTGACAGGATCAAGTTTGCTACTGGTGCCTTAAATCATGTGTATAAGTGAGCAAATCCTCCCACCTACCACTTCAAACACACCACCTCCCCTGTTCATCTTTTCTCACTTCTGTTTCCAATTCAGTTTCTTTTCACTGCAGTGAATACATACTTCTGTTGATCTCATGGTTGGCTGGATTCATCGACTGGTACTTACCTCAGCAAAAGTTTCTTAAAAACCTAAATATGACTCTGCGAATCAATGTTGAAGAGGAAAACCCTTTGCAGACATGCTGAGTGTGAGAGTTTCTATAGATCTTTAAACAACAGGAGAAAATAGTTCCTGCCCGCCCAAGATGTCGACATTTTATAATTCTGGTGAGTACCACCTCTAATTACACAGCCAGTTATACAAACCAGAGAAGTAGCAGTGAATTTATCACCGAAGTTAAAACTTATGTTGGTAAATAATGTAATACTCTAAACCAGCCTATTGAAATTTAGCTGGAAGTGCAATTATTGTATCTTGTATAGAAGCAAAAGTTTCCTAAGTAAATAATCAGCATACAGATAATCAGCATCAAGTCACTCAACAGTTATAGCTAAGACTGAACTGGAGCATACACAGCACATCTGTACATTTACAAGCACAAGCTCCCCAGATGTTATAAATTACTATCTTTACCAGTTGCCTCCTGAAAGTGTTGACTTAAAGAAAATGCACTGAACAGTGGAGATGTTCACAGCAGGAATTGTCAACAGAACTAAATCCAACAGTAAAAGATCTGTTGATATGTGTATGATCTAAAGGGTAAATGTCACAGAGCTATTACCGCTTGGGTGCATTACAGGGACATTACTTTCAGCTGCACTTGAGGATACAGTCACAGAAAGTTCCACTGCCTTACTTACAACATACTATTTATTCAAGTTTAGCTATGTGCAACAGGCAACAAAATATCATAACCTAATTCCTAGTTAAAACAAAAACAACCCAAAAACCCGAACACCATACCCTGAGTAATTTTAAATTACCAGACAACTCTGGACGGTATTAGAGATTTGGGAGTTTCATATGGTTGTGCAGAAACTCATATTTAAAAAGGAGACATGAAATTCCAAACTTTATTTAGAGGAGATGAGAAAGGAAAACCAGTTAATGACACAGCAGTCCAGAAGGCAGTTCAGCATTACCGATACCATTCATTTATTGCCCGGACAGCGTGAGCCCGTCCCGTTGCTGGCTGAAAGGTACACCAGGGAGCTCCATCACTTCTGCTACCACTGACATTTCCCAAACCGCCGCCCGCAGCAGCGTGCAATTTACACCAGGGAAAGCCCAGCTCCCCCACTTCGACCCAAACGCCAGCCGGAGTTTCCCAACTGAAGACAGGAAAAAAAAAAAAAAGAAAAAAGAAAAAAACAACCCCAAACTCTCACAGACTTTTTAAGAGCAGGGCCAGGGCTGCAGCGTGCACGGAGCGGTCCTGCCGGCTCCGGAGTGCCGGGCGCGGGGTCCCCTCGAGCCCCGCGTCTCCCCCGCGCCCGTCTCCCCCGGGGCACCCCCTGCCCGCGCCAGGTGCGCGCTGCCCCGCGGGCCGTACTCACAGGGACACGGTGCGGTTGGGCAGCACGGCGGGCTGCAAAGTTTCCACCAAGTCTCCGCCGGTGCAGACCACTTTGATGCGGAGGGCCGGGCGGCCGGGCCCCTTGGAGCGCTCGGCGGCGCAGAGGCAGCGGTCCACGATGAGGTCGGGGCAGTTCCTGCTGCCCCCGCACAGCCCCAGCGCGGCGGCCAGCAGGCAGAGGCGGGGGCACAGCCCGCGCATGCTGAGCCAGCGAGCGGGAGCCGCCGGCTGCCGCGCCGCGCATGGCACGCACCNCGCCCGGAGCGCCGCTACCTGCGCTCGGTGCCCTGCGGCGCTGCCAGCCCACCGCGGGGGTCCGCGCTTTGGGGGAAACCGGGCAGATGCGCCAAGGACGCGCCGCAGACCAAGAGACGCGACCAGCCCAGGCACAGGGCAGAAAATCGCGAGCTGGAAAAACTGTGTGGGTCGGCAATCTAGTCCTGAAAATAGCCACCTTTGCTGCCGCTCTTGAGAAACCTGTGTGCTAAGTGCTGTTTGCACCTATGGCTATGGGAAAGGTGGTTCAGGACAAGGGTCAATGTAAACCAAGACTGGACAGTCCAGCCACTGCCACCGGGAAGGGTCCATGCAGTTAGCTGACTTCAGACACCTCAGATAATGCTGTGAACATGACCTAGATCAAAGGTTTGATCAGTAGTCAAAGACACTTCATCATCCAGGTCAACGAGCACGTTTCTTCTCTACTTGTATTTCTCTGTCATTTATGACACTCGGTGGCTTTGGAGCACTCTCAGTAGTTTTTTGTGATCTGACTAGTAACTTCTAGGGTAGATTTCCAGCATTATCTGCAAGCTACCCTGTTGGGGTTTTTTTTGCTGAAAGTGAACAAAAATATTCCACATTGTAACAACAACTTCCATTTTTAATGGCCTTTTACTAAAAGAGCAGGTCCCTTGCCTTCGCTTAGTCGATGGAGACTCTCAAAGCACATTTTCATTGCAGGATCTAGGCCAAAGTTAGTAATAGTCTGCCATAGCTATAGAGCTATTTTAAGAAATTATTTGGGTTTTATAAAATAATATTGTATTATACCCCTTAAGGGAAGATTTGTCTTGCACATTTACAGTGCCTGTTATCACTGTGTTCTAATACCCAATTGAAGCCTTTAGGCACTATAGTATTAATAAGTGATAGGAGGGGTAGTGCCCTTGTGAAATTCAAGGCTAATAGGAACAATCTTTTTCTGCACAGTTGTGGATTTAAAGAATCATAAATATTACAGCCTCTGCTCTTTTATTTTTAAAAGCAAAGTTGTGTAAGGCTTACTGGCAGGCAGCAAAATGGATTGTATTTCATGAGACCACTCAACATTGCTATGGTTGCATGATGTTATTTATCGTAAAGAAACCCAACGTATTTAATTTTAAAAATGCTGTTTTAGCTTTGAAAATTCTGTCTCATCCACACAGTTTTTGAAAGTGCAAGTAAGGAATACGCATTTATTGAGATGGTAGCATAGATTTCATTCAGTGTTAACCTTGCTGAGAAGAAATGGAATTTTTCAGTAAAACTCAGCCCTTAAACATATGCTAGCAGAATTTTAACATTTTTTCCTACCTCACTGATACTGAAAGGTTTTTTTTAAATACTGTTTCACTAGGGAATAAGAAGCTTTACAGTCACATTGAGGCCATCAATCAAATTCTAGAGTAAAGGTAGAAAAGGAATTATTCAAAACATTAGAGACAAAAAATAAAAGGAAACTCCCCTCCACTTTCTAATCTTTTTTTTTTTGTTTTATTACAAAGGGTTTTAAAAAGTTCTGCCATCTTCCCTTTTCTTCACTGACATCTACAAGTATCAAGAAAGTCAATATTTTATGTTTTAAAAGCATAGATGATGGTTCCTGCGCTGAGATCTCAGAGTTTAAACAATTGCCTGGACAATTGAAAAAAGGGCCTGAGCACCTAAAGAGCTCGGTGCTGCTTCAGTTGTCACCAGCCAGCACTGCAGAATGTTTGGTGCTGGCAGTAGCTAGTCATTTTCACAGACTGTGAAAGATACAACTTCCACCCACTCATGGTATACAAACAACTGAATTTCCCATGCCTTGGGAAAGCATTACAACCCCAGACTTCCTTGTAACAAGGGAAGAAAAAAAGTTGGGGCACTTTGATTTGAAAAGCAGCCAACATTGCACTGTGTTTGGGTTCCAAAGTTCCAGTTTTAGACAAACTGTGTGCCTACTGCTTGGGTACCTTTGGACACTTACACAGCAGATACCATGGTCATGAGCTCCTTAGCTGGGTGTTGGTGTGTGCATAGAGAGAATTACGAGTTTATTGTGAAGTCAAAGATACGTGGAGAATTTAGGTGTCTGTAATGTTAAATAGAACTGAGAAGTTTTTCTAATTCATCTTTGAATTTAGACCCTTCAATTTTCTTACATATTTCTAAATCTAGCCCAAAGTTATTGCACACGTATATTGAAAGGACACACTTTAGGATATCTCTCCTTAAAGTTTTCTCTCTTGATTTGGTCAGAAATCAGAACATGATGTGTGCTGGTCTACTTTTTTACAAAGCCAAACACGGGATCTTAAGAAACACTTGAGGAGTCCTAAAATGCCAACTTCTGATTAGATGAAGTTCCTGACTGACAGAAACAAGACCAGACATTCACTTGAAACATGAAAAATTTTCTAATTTTAGCATTTATTTACAGTTAAATTCTTGCTTTAGTTATTCAATTAAATCATATAACTGAGGGATACATTTTCTTAGATCAGGGAAGCAAGAAAATTACTAAATATGCCTATTTTCTTAGTATTTTTAGTTCCAAGCATCGAAAGTCCTGAAGCTTTTTTAGTGGGTCTGACCATGTATCCACACACCATGACCTTATAGCAGTACTTGAGACAAATTTTATCCTGCGGCTAAATGCGTAAGTGTTAAAAGGGAATGTAAATTAATTTAAGAATATAATCCTAAAATTGTATTAGCCTGAATGAATATGAACAACATCAAAAGGAATCAAAGGTACAGGTGATTCACTGAACTACAGGTTTACATTTCATTTAGATCATATTCCCAAGCATAAAACAGCAGCAGCACTTGCTTAGCATCACAGGACATTACACAGCAATTGAATAACAAAAATGTGTTATACAATAATAGGAAATATGGGGAGGCAGAATGTAAATAAGTGAATTTGATTTTTTTCAGGATTTCAAAATTGCATGTTAGTATTGGAACAAAGCCATGATAACTTGAATAACTACGAACAGGTTTTGGTCATGGCTTTTGTTTCATTTCTTATCCAGAAGTTGGCATCCTATCAGCCCTCTAATTCCTTGAACATTGACCCTTTATTGATAGTAGTAAAACAATGCATCATTTACTTCATTTCCTCCATCACCTCAGTATCCCATTTCTATTCCATCGTGGCTGTATCTCATGCTGCTCATTGCATCAGCAAAGCACAAGTGTCTGTAAGCCTTTGCAATACAATGATTAAAAAAACAAGCCTAGAAATTATTTTATCTAGAAAAAAGATAGGTAAAGTAACTGGGAGAAAAACAATCCGGAGTGGGTTTCCCCTGGGACACTTGGAATCCTATAAAAAAGTATCATTTTAAAGGTGATAGAGGAAAGAAAGCAGAATGATTAAAAATATGCAGTACAACATTCATGTAGAAAGGACTCAAGAATTTTTACCTTCATACATGATGAACTAATAATACATCAGTACTAGAGGTGGGATGGTCCTGATCCATAAATAGTCTCATGTAAGGCATTGGTGATACCAAAACATGGGGAATAAAACAACAAAAGCAAAGTTGTTCAGATTTGTTACCAATCACTAGGATAACTGGATAAAACCGAGTGCAGAAACAGACTCTCAGCAAAACCATCCTGAAGTTATTTAACAGGCTGAGTAATCTCTTAAGGAAATGTGGAAACTGAGTCTTTCAGGACTGGAGTAATTAGAGCAGGGAGTCATAAACTGGGGGAACAATGCTGTATTAGAAAGAACTGACAAAACAGGATTTCCATTTCTGCTATTCTGCATCAATACAATCAGAAACACCTCTGTATTGGTTTTATGTTAAGGAATTACAATGTAAGAAAACTTCAAATATCATTGCATTGCTTCCCTTCTGTTTAGATTTCTTCAGCATATTCGCATTTATATATAACACCTGAAATCAACTTCAGTCCTCACAGGGCAACAGGTTTCCAAAAAGTTGTATTGAAATATTCATTGAAATAAGGAGGTCCTTGAAGTTAGAGACCTCTTACAAAAAAATGTGGCTTTATTTGCTCTGTAGCAGAGACCAATTTAAAATTCTGATCGAAACTGAGAATACTGCTCTGAAATAATAAACAAATAATAATAAGTTATCAGTGGGGAGTGGAATAATGATCACAAAAATATCAACAGGGAAATAAATGATATTTGAAGGGAAAAAACTCAAGTATTTGATATTTCTCAATACTGAGCCAAGTTTTCCTCCAATGAATATGTCAGAGTTATTGCCAAATAATACAAAGTCCCCTTCTCCCAGAAAAATCATACCTACAAGGGAGTATATGTCAGTGTAAATTTCTGATGACCACCACTTACAACTGCAGATGTTGCCAAGTGCCTCAGCTACTTCGGAGAACATGTTGAAATTGTTCAGGAATACTGTTAATGGCACATATATTTTCATGTTCTAGCCTTCATCTCTTCATGCTGTTTTATTTACTTGTGCAGTAGCAGGAATAACTACACTTTTACATGGCCAGCCAAAGGAGAAGCAGCTTTTTTTTTAACTTTGTACCTTCTGAGGTCTCGCAAGGGACAATGTTCAGACTGCAAAACTGCACTGAAAATTGAAATGCTGTCCTGCAGAAGTCAGAGCAGAAAGTGCAGAGGGGATGGCAGCTGCCTTCTGTCCCACAGACCCAGGCATCTATTCCTGCAGGAATGCGGGGCTCTCAGGAGAGCCACCCTTTTTCTCACACACGTGGTTCCAAGATACACTGAGAGGACATATTTTTGGATGTTGATGTACACATGCCAGTGCTTCTCAGTGTTTTTCATTCCTGAGACACGTGGGAATTCTGACTGATTTACCGGCATGCCTTGCATCAGAGTAGAAGGCAGAGAAAAAAGAAAAATGTAGCGCCCTGAAAACAGACTATTTTTCAGGTAGATATTTCAAGTTTTATTTTCCTATCATAGAAAAAAAAATTTTCTCTCTGTCATCTCCCTGCATTAAGAAGGTCAAATGAGTCTTTTCCACACCTTCCTGAATTATGAAGATCTCTTAATACCCTCCTTTGTGCTTCTACAGGTGGCAGATTAGTCACTCTGTTCATTACAGATGAGACAAAATTCTAAGTAGATATTCTAAAGTCAGAAGATGGAAAGGATCAGATATAAACAGCAAAAGCAACATGTACTTGCGCCCATGATGGAGGGATTGAGCTAAGTGTTCTTTAAGGTCCCTTCCTACCAGTCTATGAATGTATGATTCTGTAATTTCATTAATGGACTTCAAACACTCTTTATAGTAGTCATTAATGGAGTTTAGGGTTGTAACATGGTCAAATGATGATTTCTTTTGTCTGACGAAAGCTCTGGATATCACCTGGTCCAAGTCCCAAACTAAAATAGCTTCATTTGGTTGCTCAGGGCTTGTCCAGGGATATTTTGAATCACTGCACTGAAGAGGATTTCCCTTTAGTTTGGCCTTCCTTGCTGCAAAGGACTGGTTTTTCCTTTGCTCTTAGAATAATTTCCCTTGCTGCAGATTGTATCTATTCCCTCTTCTTTTGCTGTGTACCTCTGAAAAAAAAGTTTATCTTTGCCATGTGCTCTTCAGCTACCCATGAGATAATTGAAGACAGCATTAAGATCCTCCCTTTGCCTCCTCTCCTCCAGGCAGAACAAACCCTGCTTTCTCCTTTGTAAGTCAGGTGCTGCAGCCCCCAGCAATCTTACTGATGCTCCAGCAAGGTAAAACCAGTTTATCAATGTATTTTTCTGCATGACTCTACCATCTTGTGACAATATATGAATGGAGCAAAATAAAAGTAGTTGTTGCTTTATTATTTCCCTTATTAATCAACTTAATGGCAAGGATTTCCAGCAAGCTGATGGGTTATGTGCTACCACTCATGCAGTGAATTAAAAGGACATATTAACCTAACCCGTATTTCATTGCTTGTGAGTTTATTCCCTTGTAGCAAAAAAAGGAAAATAACAATTTATAATCTGAAAGACAATGATTAAAATCAGAACTCATTATACAGTAGATGCTTAAGATAGACAAATGTTGCATTGCCTGGTACACTTCATCCCTATCACTCACTTATGTGGAATCCAATCATAATGCCAACAGTAGCCTGATAGGGAAGGTTCCATGAATAGCTAGTGATTCTAATTACTTACTAACTTGTATTTAAATGACCAATTGAAAACACAGGGGGAAAAATTACAAATACTAAATGAGAGCTTTTATTCATATAAGAACAGTGATTTAAAAAATGAACTATACTGTGGCTTGAACTAATTTTGTAGAGGATTTAAGTGAAGTCATATTTTGTGGCCAAGACAGAAAGTCCATTGGTAGAAATACTAACATGAAGAGCCAACACATCCAATTATCACTAGCAGCTGTGCAATATTCTGTTAATATCAATAATCCTGCAGTTCAGCTAAATTCTAACACAGTTCCATCTTTTTCCTAAATTCCTTCTGTAAAAACAAAGTTCTGTCCCTGTTGCCTTACAAGCAAAAAGTCACATCTTTTATTTTCTGTCCCCTTATTCCCATTTTAATTTAGTTTCCCACTTCAAACCACTTGAAATTGTGTCATTCGCTATTATGTATTGTCTCCTTAAAATTCCTTTGGAGAGCTCATATCTTCCTCTAACTTAAAAGTGTTTCAGAAACTGACCTTCTTTTCTGTCAGGTAGATGCCTTCTTCCCTCTGTTTCTAATGTCTTTAGATTTGCCAGCAGTTCTGGGCTTTGCTTTTATAGTTCCTATGCATTCTCAGTGGCCATCGTGTTTTTTAGGACTTTATGCCCTTTTATGTCATCTGTCCTGGTACTTTCGGAAAGAAAAACCGTCAGTGTTAAATTGAAGTGCTATGTAACTAAAGTACCATATACAGCAACAGCAGCAAATGTCAATAAAGAAAACATTTAAAAGAAGTAGAATTACAGAAATGAAGAAGAAAAAGCACATGTATTTGCAAATCTTAATTGCTGTTAAGCGTAGCAGGAATGATTCAAGAAAATAGTGCTTTTAAAGGGCCCCACCTACTTCTGAATCTTAGGGTATCAGGCCTGAAAGCAGAGAATGTAGCTGCTTCTTAAAACTCAGAGATGACAATGTCCAAAAAGCCTATTGTGAAAACAATTTTTTAAAAAATCCTTTAAAAACTATTATTTTTTGTGCTTTTCTTGTAATATGTAGTGTTTTCCCACTCTTTCCTGATCTTCTCTCTTAATATGGAAGCACAATTGGAATACTGAATCACGCTCCAGAATGGCAGCAATTGGTGTGTATGCAGTGTTAATTGGGTTGGGAGACATTCCTTACCAGATGGATATGGATTTTTGTGAATGCATAATGGCCCTTTAAGAAGCTTAATAGAAAAGTATGAAACCTTTTACAAGCAGCATTCCAAAGCAGGGCTGCCAAAAGCAAGTGCACATAAATAGCTCTGATAATTGGAGCCGTATTCCTGCGCTCAGTCCTGCAACAGAGCAGGGCTGCTGACCACACACCATGGTTGGATTAGCCACCTGGGCTGGGCTGGTACTCAAGTTGCCCTCTTCTTCTACCAAATACCAGAAACTTAGGGTTGTCTCTTTGCCAGAACTTCAGCATTTGTTTGTCACTGAAGAGTTTCCCACTTTCCACACACAAGTGGGTTTTTAGATCTTGCGCTTGTTTTAAGAGCCGCTACAGGTTGGTTCAAAGACCTGGCCCCACCATGCTGTACACATTTTCTCCAGGCACAGTAAGTCCTGTCCTCACATCAATAAAAGGGGAAAGATGACATTAAATCCATCAGAACAGAAGTAATTCAAGGAACAGACACCTGGATTTTACATTCTTCGGATGAGACTCTGGTGAAGAACCATCTACATAATACTATTCATTATCTATTTTCTTTATCTACATTTTCAAAAACATGTGTATAGCATATGTTTCTCATCATTAACTATGACCTTTGTTTATTTATAGTTTTAAAACCTCTGACTACTGCCAGACACTATTAAAAATAAACATTTTAATTGTTTTCATGTTTTATCCTCCCCTCCCCTTTCCACCCTAGTCTGACAGGATGAAACATTGTTTTTGCTTGGGATATAGCTGCTTCTGCTGCAACAAGGAAGAGGACTAGAAAGAAGTTGTATACATATTATCAGAATAGTTTTATATTCAACAGTCTGGAAACAAAGCAAGTGCGATCTCCCAGCCCTCTTTAAGAAAAATCTCCCCATTCCCGGGCTCTGCCTTCAGCCAAGGGTGCAGAAATGAGTGCTGAATTGCTCTTCTGCCTTTAACTCAGTCAAACTTAGCTCTTTCTTCCCAGTAACACAGCCACAATGCAAGAGGCCATCTTCATTTCCCACATAAACAAATAGCTGGACTGTTCAGTGAAAGGTGGGATTTTGTTTCCACAGGCATATGAAAAGTCTTCTGCATTGAAAATTAATTGCTTTAACAACTTTAAGCTTTTGGGGTTTGTTTGCTTTTTGCCATTTGTGGTTTTGTTTGTTTTGGTTTGGGGGTTTTTTGCACAGGTTTACGCATTTGATTACAGACCTTGTGCAAAGGGGTACAAAATACCAGAGAAAACTTAAACCACAACTTTTTCCAGTCTTTCAGATTGGCTGGCTTTTGTGCTCCATTACACAGATCAGTCTTTTCTGGTTTTCGGGTACAAAGCCATGTTCAGGGAACCTTCTTGGCACCATGGATTTTACTGCATGAAGTCCATCACTTTATTAGTATTGCCCAGCCTAAATCTCTTAGGCAAGATGCTGGGAAAAAGGATAGAAACAAAACAATTAAAGGTGCTTCTAACCCTCCTGCAGTATTATCTACAATTCTAGGTGTACGCAGTAGAAGAATTAAGTTCTTTTTTGATACCTGATACACCTCCTTTTCTGGAGTGTTCTTCTACTTTCTCAGTCAGTAGCAATGACCAATGTTTGAGAGAAGCTGATTCAAGAACTGATTTGGCTGAATTGCTTTCCTAGTTTGAAAAGGGATAAGTCATACTATGTATTTTCCTTTATTCCATTTGCCTTTGTTTGAAAATAAATCTCCTTAGGCAAAACCATTCTTAGTAGGTCTGCCTGGCCCAAGGGACCCCAAACAGAGTTGGGTGCAGTTTTTGCCGAGCAGGACAGGAGCAGCATCACATAACAGCCTGCTCGGAGGCTAAAAACAGAGGACACTGAAGTACTGTCTCATCTTTGGGGGAAAGGAAAAAAAATTTTAAAAAGGACAAAGGATGTAGGTAACCCTCATCCTCCATTCCTGTGAGGGTTCCCAGCTCTTCCTTCTCCTGCCTTTCATTGTCATGATGTGGTAAAATACCTTCATGGTGAAAAATACCAGGTGAAGGAAAAGCAGACATCTAACTAGGATATTTTGGGACAGCCTGTCAGACAGTGAAGCAGTACAGTCCTGATAAAAAGAAGCTATTAAAATGCATCTTCTCTATAAAGATTATTCTCATTCTTCCCAGACAAAGACAGCATAAAAATATTCTCAGGCCTTGATAAAAAATAATGGTTAGTGAGTGTACTGTGTTAGTGTCTGTGTGGGGCAGTGGAGGTGTCCAAAGAAGTAGTGAATGGAAGTTTTTGCATTGTTTCTGATGTGTCTGGGAAGCAGGTAGAAAACAGGGCAGGAACAGTTAAAAACAGTGTTCTTACATGTTCTTTCTTTGCCTGGTTTTTGTTTGGTTTGGATGATTACTGGTCTGTGAACACAAATTCCTTGTGAATATATTAATTTATTTCTTTGTTCCTTTTCTGCTATGTTAGATCCCTTCATTCAAGAGGCTGCAAGTGGAATTTCTGATCTCTCTTCTAACCATCTTCAGCTGTATCTTGATGACAGAAGTGAAATCAACCTTCCCTGCAGGTAGGAAACTCAAAATCCATGGCCTAAATGAGAGATCTGTGATTCAGAGGTGTATTCCTCCATCCTATCTCAACAGGTGCCATTGTACCTCCTGCTGTTCAGCTGAATTACCAGCGTGAGCCTCATTCTCCCCAGGCACAGTAGCTGTGCTGATGGACCCAGAGACCTGTCCATGCTGACTGAAAAGTTACAGTCACACCTCAACAGGAGGAGGGATGGAAAATTTGACTGCAGAAATTTCCAGCCTATGGTAACCTCAGTTCCAGTGTGCTTGGGAACTGCTGCTATGCTGAGGTAACGGAAAAGCTTTCAATTTCCAGAGAAACTGCAAAAATCAGGCATCTCCATCTGCCAATGCTACTGTTCACACTCCCTGTCTCAAATGCACTGAATGGATGTTCTGGATCGTGCACAGCTGGTAAACCAGCAAGGCTCAATGCAGCCTCCTGATTCCCTGTTTGCAGATGAGTAAAGCTCTGCTTTTATCTCCTGACTATACCATCATAATTTACAATCCCAATTCATAAACCAGAATTACTACGGAGTATTTAAATCACACAGGCAAATAAAATATTTCTAAGTTATGGTGTAATTTAAATTAGTGACAGTATTTCCACTGAACTCGCATAGCCTGGCTTTCACCCACTAAATCTTGCCAAAATTAATAATCAGCCATAATAAGTAATCACTTATTAGCAATCTGGGACTTCACTGATGTCCTGACAGCCTGGTCTTCTGCATAAGAGAAACTTTAAGAGTTTCCTGAATTGTGTCCAAAATAGAAATAAAATATAAATAGCCATTCAGAAAAATAAATATCCAAATTTCATATGGATTTTTGGTAATGGAAATCCACTGCAGTCTTTACTAAAATCAGTTTAAAGGTTACTTACTGCCATTTCTATGTAATCTGCATCGTGTCTCTATGAAAATTTGCTTAGCTTGTAACCGCAGACATATTTGTGATCAACTGGAAAAAAAAGTCTTTAGCCTAATGATGATAAAGTAAATGGATTAAACTTCTTGAGGTTTTGCAGTAAGTTTTACATCTTCTTCTCATTCTTACGATTCCTGTTCTGACCATTCCAACATTTACCTGTAGGAATCAGGAACTTGATACTCAAGCAGCTACACACAAGCTGATACTGCTCCTCCTTGAAACCACACATTTCCAGTAACTTTGGTGCAAGTTTGTGGCAAACTGGCTTGAGAGATTAAGCAGATGTTATAGAAGTAAAGATCGGGGGAAAACAAAACCAAAACCAAAACCAGAAAAAAAACCAACAAAAAAAACCACCCAAAAAACCCCAAAAACCCCAAAAAACCAAAACCAAACCAAACCAAACCAACAACAACAAAAAAAAACAAAAACAAAAACAAAAAAACAAAAAACAACAACAACAAAAAAACCCACACCAAAAATAACCCTGAAAGTTTAAACCAAAATCAGAATATTGTAGAGGTACTTCATTGTGCTTTACTGAACAAGGTAGGCAAATGCTATTTCATCCTATCAAAAAAGAAATTGAGTTACATTAAATATTATATATTCTGGAAAATTTGACAAGTGGAAGAGGAAAAAAAGAGGCTCAAAAATTGTTCAACCATAAAATAAGATTCCTCTTTTAAACCAAAATCTGATATTTTTTCTGATACTTCTATTGCAGTTAGAATTATACAACTGAAGTAAATAATTAGATGCCCAGACCCTGTGTTTTGTGTTTGGGACGGGACCGAATATTTGTCAGAAGCCTCAGAAAATAACACTGAATGTTTAATACTTCGGTTCTTATTAGTTGCAAATAAATCAATTAATTATGAACAGTTCTGACTCTCCTTGTAAACGACGTAAAAGCCACACGTACTGATTTTTAGAGGCAGGGTAAAAGTTCTCCCACTTTATTTATAGAGGTGGAGAGAGACAAGGATATCCTTTGGACTACTGCAGCTCAAAACTCAGAAAGAGTTTCCTGCTTCCAACTGTGTCACTAGGAAACAGGAAAAGCAAAAAAGAATATTTACCAAAAAAATACTCCTCTAGTTTGTATATGTTATATCAAACTGCTATTACTACTGGCCATGAGAAAAGAAGCTTAACATCTAGTCTTTCTTGACTTTAGGCTATTTATTATCATAGATTTACACTTCTGAAATCATAGTTAACAGCAGAATTCCTCCGTGTTCAGAGCACATTTATAGTCTAGGAATAGCTATTGCCAGAGGAAATAAGCAAGAGGGTCAGGGGACAAGCAAATTAAAAACAAACCCAAAATAACTCAAGGATGTACTGCTTTGGTAAATATAAACTTATTTTCAATGTTGTTTGTGTAAAAAGGATGTCTATATTGGATCAATAATACTGTATTTATTGAAACCTACAGGAATCCATGAGGTATTTATTTTCATGTGAAACAAAGATCTGAAATCTGTGAAGGTGACAAGGAGATTTAATAATGCATTCCCCACCCCCCAATGTGTGTTAATCCTGATTAGTCCCAATTTTAATGATATTTTACAGCCTGAATTTTTTAAGTTGTTACCACAACACACAGAAAATCCTTAGCATGGCTGCCAAATTGATCTAATCCTTCACTCCACTTTAAGTAAAACAAAATAATAGTAGTAGTCGATGTTTTCTTCTACTACAGGAAAAAGCCTCCTAGATATCTTTCTCTGAAGATGCACAGCTGTATTAAGGCTCATTAGGAGCCTTAATATTAGGAACCACTTGCTTGTTTTTTCAGCATAGGCCGTGCACGTGGCATCAGCTGGTTTTCAGAAACCCTTTCATTCTGTCGTTCCAAAAGGAACCAAGGTATCAATGTCCATGGATGTAGGTGAACTCCATCCATGCACATGGAAAGACAAGTCTTATGATGAGTTGTGTAAATGTGCAGTATCCTTAAACAAAACAAACAAACAAATAAATAAATACAACTCCCTGCCTGCAAAAACAACAACAAACCACAAACAAACTCTCCCCAAAAAATACCACAACACACCACACAAACAATAAAGAAATCCCACCTCACCCCCACAAAAAAAGCAGTATTATCATTTGCAGGAAGTCAGGTGCCAGCA
This sequence comes from Ifrita kowaldi, assembly GCA_013398055.1. Taxonomy (NCBI): domain Eukaryota; kingdom Metazoa; phylum Chordata; class Aves; order Passeriformes; family Cinclosomatidae; genus Ifrita; species Ifrita kowaldi. The sequence goes on from VZRS01008300.1 coordinate 1,218,866, forward strand.
AAAAATAAATTAAGAAAACATTGCTTAGCTGAGGCCTGATCTGGAAGCTTCATAGAACATTTGAAAAAGTCATTATACAGAAACATGTCAGACAAGAGAGCAGCTTTCTTGCAGTCTCAATTTCAGAAACAAGTACACTGCCACTGCAAGGGTGTCAGATAAGCTCATCTCAGCTGGAAGTGCTGAACTGAGATTGAGTCACAGTGCTACAGCTTTTCTGCATTCTTCAGTTTGTTCTCTGTAAGGGTCTGACCTTTCACATTTCAAACAGGTCTTCAAAGGCACGTTACTGTCGTCAATATTGGGACCAAATTTCACCCAATGGGTTGATTCTCCTGTCCAGGCTTTCAGTTTGGTACAGTAAAGTATGATCTAAAATAAGTCAAGTGATCCAAACTTCTTCAAATGGAGTAAGTAAACAGTACTTCCTTATCAGGCCATGCTAGATAGAAAACAGTTTTGTTTGACATTTATAATTATTGGATACCTAAGTAAACTAATGGTTGGCTGTGAATACCGATCATGAATAAGTTCAAATATTGTCATAGCTGATAAAACTTTTATATGGTTGTATGGCTGAGTTCTGCTACAACAACATTGACCTTAAATAATCATACATTTTTTAATAATCTCTTCATCTAATGTCCGTTTCTCCCTCAGCCTAAGTACTTGTATATTTCAGAGAGTGGTTTAAGCATTAGGAATGTGTTTTGAAGCCAATTTTCTTGCGTTTATTTTCATTCTTTTAAAAAAAAAAAAGCTACCACTTTTAAAGGGGACATTTTCAATGTATTAATTCTCCTCTTGCATAATGGACATTCCTACTGAAGTACTGAAAATCAAGACAGTGGTGATTTTGCTGCTAAACCAATAGCCTGAGAAATATCTTCAAAGACTGTGAGTTTGAAAGGCAAGGGTCTGTGCTGGCAAAGGTCTGTGTTGGGCACACTGTGCTTCAGTAGAGTTGCACTTTATGCAGAGCATAAAACAGCACCAGGTTGTCCTCCTGGGTTGTTTCAGCCTATTTCTCAACATGAAACACAACATCCAGCGTATCTAAGCATTTTCTTTAAGTCTACCAAGAGACTTTCAGAATTAGTACACTTCTGCAGAAGGTCATAGGTGTATTTCCCCACACCACTTAAGAACGGATTAAAGAGTAAAATTTAAAATGAATCCAGCACTCAATTTAATAGTAAGTGAAATTAAATGGGAAGAATAAGTTTTAAAACTTGCATATTTTTCCTCAATGTTCTTGAAGTAGTTACAAAAGCGAGGCTAAAACCATCATGAGTAGTGATTAAGCATTTATTCTCCCTTTTATGTTTTCTATGATCATTTGAAAGACAGGATCCATGGAAAAATAAGGGCTTTTTCCCTTTAATCTGCATGACATGAACAATCAGGTTTTACCTTAACTCACATGATTTTAATAAAATTTGGTTTTATGTTATTTTGAAATAGTGGCCTTGTGTACAACGTGTATCGCAAACACATGCTTACAAAACTGCATAGTGGAGGCTTTGCTGTCAAGTATCAAAATTCTGCAGGCTGGTTATGCAAGTTAGAGACATCTGATGCTCCTGCTCATCAGAATTTCTTCATAGGATTACCCAGGAACAATTCAGAGAGGCCCAAACAGCCCTAGCACATTTAAGATTCAGGCAGCAACTTTGTGAAGTTCCTATCTGTGTAATGTCCCAAGACAGCCTGGTGTTCTGCTGGTTACCAGAAATTTCTTTTAGAGAGGGGAAGAAAAAAATCTACCCTGTGAAAGCCAGAGAAGCAAATGGAAGTTAGTGCTCACAGGGTCCTCAATGGGAATTAAAATAAATGCTCCTTGTCATTCCACTTACAACAAGAACCTAAAGTCTGCGAGTAAATCAGCAAGAAAAGCTTGTTCTTTGTCTATCCTTATTTCCTCCTTCTCACCAAAATGAATGATTTCTGAGTACCTAAACTGGTCTGAAGAAAGAAAATATTTATAATACATGGGGTGTTTATAACAAAATAGGATTAGTGAATATTTAAACATATAAATCACAAATGCACTGTAACTGTGACACACATGGTCTCCCATACTAATATCCAGAGACTTCATCAGTACTGTGACAGGTAGGATAAGACAGATCCCTGCATCCCCATCCCATTTATTTACTAATGCAAACAACATTAGACAACTTGCCCTTGTTTTACTCTACTGGTAAGTAGCTTCATAAGCCCGCTGGCTACACAGAGATCATCTTTTTAGGTTAGATTTCATTAAAAAGAGTTCTTTTGGAGGATCAAATTTTCTACCTTTTTTTTTCTTTTAATAGAGTAACCTTTTGAAGAAACTCAAACCAAGATTATTTGAAAACCAGCAAGATCGAAATCTAGCCATTGTAATTTCAATTCACATTAACTTTCACTATTAAATCTATTAGCACTAGGCTTCCTTGAATTTGTGCAGGATCTAAAAAGAGAAAGCTTTGTGGTACCAGCTGAAAGTAGTTAAGTGTTAGTGTAAGAAAATATATTTTATTCCCAAAGAAATTTAGGACTGGAGTTAATGCAGTTGCAGAATCACTGGGAAATCCAAAATGATCAGACTAAACTGTCTTCTCCAACTTGTCCCCTTACTTTCCTTATCAATCAGAGGATGTATATGCAATTGTATCATACCTCTGTCCATTTTCCAAGCCAGACTATTAACACGAACACATAAAACATTATAAACCCAGAAATTATAACAGTCTGTAAATTCAATAGCTTCAGAGAGGCAATATTACATTATTATTATTATGTATTATATTACTGATAGTATCATATGTTTTGGATATTATGATGAAAATACTTCACCAAGAAACAACTGGTCAATTTAGACATGTGAACTTCTTCACTAAACCCTTCTCAAAATAGGTTGAGGGAGTTGTTAAATAAATGAAGGATGAAAAATAAAATTGCTTTGCTTTGTTAATTTTTTGCAGAAATTACTTTGTGGGATACACATTCAGATGTTTTACAGATAAAAGTATTAAAGCTCCTCAACAGGACTTGAAAGAACTGCAATCTACCCCTGGCTTGCTAGGAAACCTTGCCACAGAGCCTTCTGTATCTATTACTCAGTTTTATTAGAGATCAAGTTCCTATTAAGTACTTTGCCATCTACTAGGAAAAATATATAAAATAGTTAATTCTATTACATACTTCATGATTTTAATGCTAATCCTTCTTTAAGTTTGCATATGAAGTTCTCGTTGATCTGAGCAGAAGCAGGATCAATGTTTCTGGTAACAATTTTGGAAAGCTAAGGATTTTTTCTGACACCCAGGTAAAAAAGTTTCCAGAAGAGTTGAAGTAGGCCAGACAGATATTTCTCAATGGGTCTTTCTGCATGAGTTGTAAGATTGAGGCTAGTAGATGGAGCGGGGTGGTGGATTTGTTTTGTTTGGTGGTTTGTTTTCTTTTTCAACACATTGCTCTCTTGGTGTAGAAGATTCACTGAGTTTTACTTCTACCAATCCAGTGTCAACCACCTGTATGGATAGCAAATACTTAACCCGCTCTCCTTCAGCATTCTGAAAACTACTACTTCATATGTTGTCTGCCAGCTGACCCAAACTTCTTTTAAAGCGTATCTAGTGGTTTCAGAAGCAGGCAGTGATACTTTATTCTATCCTTAGTAATTGGTTGCAAGACTTGTACAAACTACAACTTGTCCTATACTGCAAAAATGGCAATACATTATTTAATTTTGGCCCAGCATTTGCATAATAGTCCAATGAAAATCCTAACTCCCTTATCTGCAGTGCCTGCCTGGAGCCACCACTTTCCTTCTGTTTTACAGTACAGTTGGTCTATCCTTCTTCTCAGTGACAAAACTCACAGCTTTCCAAGAAATAAAGCCTACTTACAAATTAGTTTAGGTTTGCTTTGGTTAAGCAGTAGAACAAAACTTGAAGATGCAGATGTAAGACATCTGAAAAAATAATGTAAACTAGAATTAAACAAATTATGGGAGCTCTGTGACTCCTAGGACGTGCAGGCATCTCCTGGCAGTCATTGGTGGTGCTACAGAAGTTGTAAAAGCCCTTGGAAATGTCAGTAACAGTCACTTTGGTAACAAAGACGCAGGTGGGAGAAGCAGGGTGGGAAAAAGAAATCATTCAAACATTCAAGCTACTTTTGCTCATTCCAGCAGCTCTCACTGCTCATGACCCATAGATCTTTAGAATGTCTTGTTTAAATATCCTCTATTTAAAAAAAAAGAGTTGTCAGCTGGCCACAGACCACACATTCCAGAACTGAAGTAGAAAGGAATGTCAATGGGTGGGTGGGGGAGAGGAAGGAAATCAGATTTAGTATTGAAAACAAGACTAAACTGAGAAGCAATGATGTGCACTCAAGCAGTTGCAGTGTGCAAGATTATTTTTGTTTAGCGCACCTCACGTTCAGAAAAATAAGTGGTGAACAGCCAGTTATTCTCTTACCCTCACACACACTAGCACTCTTACACACTCTTACACACACGGAGCCACAAACACACTCACAAACACACACAGTTGCACAGACACACACTCACAGCATTGTAGGTTCAGCTGTTATCTTAGCTACGATCATTTCTTCTGCTCAGGAGATGTAAGCAGATGTCAGCGTTTTCTCTCCAAAGCGAATGTAACTGCTGTGGAGATTACTGTTCAGAGCACTGCATTTCTCTTCTGCAATGAGTACATTAAAGCAAAATCCAGAAAGTGTTACATAAAAATTTTCCCGTAGTGGCTGAATGCATATTAGGTGCTGCTAAATGTCAGTTGGCAATATAGTGTGCATTCTGCTGCATGAGCTGTCACTGGAGGCAATGCCTTTCACCATCAATCTAAAAATGGTTGTGGCGATAAGATAAAGCTAATACTTACACGTGTAGGTCTGGATGCAGGGCTCCCTGTTATTTACATGGGGAAACAAATGTTCTCAGCAAGTGTGTATGTTTCAGAAAAGCAAAGAGAGATCTCTTTTCCAGTCCTTGCAGTGAGGCTAGGTTTGGTTTGTTCATGTTAAGAAATGACCCTACAGCACATGCCAGTGAAATCACATTGATTTTTAATTCAGTAAAAAACTTGTCTTTCAGAATGCAGATATTTTTGCAGACATAGACTGGAGTAGATTAGTTATCTAGGGACTATGGAAAATGAAATGTCCTTTAAAGTGTGTATTAAGTACCACAGAGAGCATGTAATTGTAATGACTCACAGCTATTGCTGGTGATAACTCCACAGTGCCATTAGATGAAGAAAAAAAAGATACTTTTCTGGCATATCTTGAGAGAATGAGCATGTGTGTGTTCAGATTGCTGTTGTTATTACCATAACTATCACTCTAGGGCTGAGTAGCCATAACCATTTTGTGCTAATCATTGTGCAAAACACACAAAAAAATCTTTAACAAAAGCACAACAGTCTTGAGTATAAAAAAAAGCAGCAAGAAAAAATTTAATGGCAGTGAAGCAGAAAGACATAAAGTACAAGGATGACAAGACGACTCGGCACTGCAAGGTGGTTGTTTCAGGACATCACCAGCATAATTATTTTCAAGTACCTGTTTTTTGTAAGACAAGAGACAAGCAGCAAATGACTTGCCACCTACAGTACTTTATGGAACAAATGGAGATGCATTTGCCTCTTGTGAGACCTCCTCTGGAACTTTCAGAAGTTTCTTGTCACCAATGTTTAAGATTATCCTGAGGATAATCAAGGGAAAGAGATCCCATTTCATGAGAACAGATTAAAAGACTTAGAGTTTTGTTTGTTTTGCCTAATAAAATGTGGGGGGTTATAATTGCTATTATATCGTGGGTAAATGCAAGAAGAGAGGGGAGATTTTTACAATACTAGACTCTGTTGGTGTAAATAAATAGTTGCAGCATTGATGTGCAGTCTCTAGCCGTGAGTGAAGAAAAATTCTGGAATAGTTTCCCAAAAGAAGTTTAGTTGGAGCCTGAACTAATTCTTTTTAAGATTGCATTCAATCAGTTTTATATAACATGACTTCTATAGCAGTTTAGTTGCCTATATATAATAATCCAAAGTACCTTCCCTTCACTTTTTGTGGTTTGTTTATTGGTCCAATTTTAGCTGACTGAGGTTGGGTGAAATGCAGTCCCTAATCTTTTTTTCTTATGTATACAGAATTTTATCATCATGGGAACAGTAGAAAAACTATATTGTAATTAGACACGAGCAAGCATCAGCCACTAAAATCAGTGTGGCTCCATGGGAAATAAATATCTGCTTACATGGATTAAAGTGTCATTCAGGATTACAGATTACAGTCTACAATATGTTTATAGGGGGAAAAAAAGCATACAATATATCCTGCACTTCCACAGAATTAGTGAGTCTAATGTTAGGGCTTCCACGGACAGTAATTCATCATTTTTCCTCCTGAATGAATGGGTTATATATGATTAATGAAGCTTACAGATGACCCACAATCCATGTTACATAACACAAGGTCTGGAACATTCACAGTGATTGACAAAATCAATCATTTAACTCGTGCTTCATTACTGCTAATAGGTTTTTAGCCACCTTCAAAAGATATGAAGTCATAAGGGATAAATTTTCAGCTTGATATAATGGTTTAATAATTTAAGAACAAATATTCACCCTTGCCCTCCAAGTAGGAAAGTTTATCGTTTAGCACAATTGTTAGTGTGTTTTCTCTGCTGTGTAATTTTCATACTTCAGCTTTTACACTTTGTCCTTTTAGGAGCCTATGAGGAGTGGCATTGCAGGAATCACCCTGCATATCTTTACCATAAAAATTTCATTTTAAGCAAATTCTAAAAAAAAACCCATAAATTAAAAAATGGGGTTGCCTAAGTTGCTTTCTTTTCTTCTGATTTTATGGATAACTGCAGGTATCTAATAAAAAAAGCTGCAGATAACAATGAAGTTAATCTTTCTTAATGTTTCCGACAGTGCAGAAGTAATCCTGTACCTTTTAATCACTTAAGTTAAGGTTTTCATGATTATTCCTTCGGAACATGAATGACTGAGATAAAAAAAACTCTTATAATTTCTTAGATGTAAGAGATTATTCAGATCAAAATTAATTACTTGTGTTCAGGAGGTGGTTGTATTTTGTTCTTTGGTTTTGGTTAGGTTTGAGTCTGTATTCTATTGATGCTCAGATAGAGGAATAACCTTCTTGCTCTAGAAGAGAACCCAAGTTCATTTGTGCTAAGGCAGCTAGGAGTTTTTGTTACAACTGTAGGAGAAAAAGGAAGTGGCTACAGAGAAAAAAAAACCCTCATTAAAAAAGAATGCACGGAGTGGAAGGGGATATTTTGAAGAAAACACCAGATGATTCATTGATGGTGTTTACTGGTTAATGTTCATTTCTGCAATGGAGGCTGGCTCCTGCATTACTCACTGACATAAATGGTTTCATTAGTTTGACATTTATGACACTGAGGTGTTCAAAAGGCATGTTCTGATGCTGAACTCTCAACATCACATAATGACAATGACCCAAATGCCATCAGAGCTGACAGTTTATCCCCTTGTCCCATGTGTTACAAGGCCTCCGTGAGTGGGTTTTTGAGTTGATAAACCAAGCTGTCCTTTATGATTACTGGTTCTTCCTTATTTTACTGTTGATTCATGTCTGAAATTTATCCATGTGTTTCTCCACCAGACTGAATCAAACTTCTAAAGAAAAATGATTTCTGGGATGTGCACAAAAACATTAGAATTTTTAGTTTGATACAGTTTTTCCTTTCATAACCTCTGCTTATTTTATATTTTTGACATGTTTTGGGTCAATTCGGTTATGGATTATGACATGGATAATTCATTAAGTCCAGTGGATGACCTTTAAATTAAACACTGGGTAGTACATCTTAGAAGGCACTGAGGGTGCCCTCTGTTAACAGAGATGTTTTATTTCTGTGTAGATTGTTAGTCACTTTTTCATTTGGATGTTTACTTTTCAGGTTGAAATTCAGAAGAGGAAGTTTGAGAGCATGGCTCAGCCTGAGTAATAAACTGAACACAAAATGGATGTTTCCTTCCTCTGAGTTTTGGATTTAAAAGGCATAAGATTGATGGAATTATTGACCAAATGCAGGGGCTCAAAAAAATTTTAAAAAACCCAAAACTTGGCTTTTAAGTTTCTGTTATTTCAGTGTTTTTCTAGAGAATGCCAACTTTTTTCTGTACTTTTATTATGTATCTCTTTGTCCTAAACCCATTACTTGATTGATGTGCCTGTGACACCTGTTGTAATTCTAGATCAGTCAGAGAGATCTCCAGCTGCTTATAGTGCTATTAAACCTATTTGAATGTAATGCAGAGAAAGAAAAAGAAAAAAAAGTAAGAGCTAAATAATATACAAAGAAACATTCTTGAAAGACTTCTGAAATTATGCAAAATTCTGAAGAAAATTATGTCCTAATGTCCAGGAAGTGGTTTTTTACCCCTCTCTGACGCATATAGTTTATTGGTTTAATGCTGTGCTTCACTGACGTTTTTTATTTAAACTCAGTGAGAAACTTCTGTTAAGATTCTCGCCATTAGCAAGTGAGAGATTGGAGGGGTGTTGATAGCAAACAGGCTTGCAGAGGCCACTTGTGTCTCCTGATCTCTGATAAACAGCCTCCAACCAGCTCCAGGAGCCTTTTCCAGCAGTGTTTGCAATCATGTCCACGTGAAACATGTAGCAACAGAGATAAGGAATTTTGAGCGCTAACACCATTGTGCGGAACAAAAAAAATGTGGGCTTTCAAGAAAGAAATAGCAAAAGCACTTGACAGAGTAAAGCATTTACTGATTAGTCTTATAATTTATCCACAATCCTTTTCATGTTACCAGGGAAGTGACAGCTGGAAAATGAACTTAGGTGTTACTTTCTGTCAGAGCATGAAGGAAATGCTTGCCTTGAACACAGCCCAGCCCTGGTACCTGCAGGATCCTATTAGATACAGCCAAGCTTTCCCCATATGCACATACCCTGGATGCCCTTTATGCTTGGAAAGTGCCAGTTTTTAAGAGAAAAATCAATCTCCATAAATCAACAAAGCAATTAGATGCAGCAAGAGGTAAAATTAATTTTAATGAATTTAAATCATGACTGATTTGCAAAATATCAGAGCTCTTACTATCCCACATAAAATTCTGTCAGAAAAGACTTCACATCACAGAGGGCAAAAGTGATTTTGCATTTACTGAGGAAGTGCTTCCTAATGGCAGAGACTGTGGATGCCCTTCTGTGCAAGAAAATAATCTGAGGACTGGATCTCATATAGGAGAATGCCAAAATAGCAATACAGAAAAAAAAGTTATTGCTGGAATTGCAAGTTGTGGTTTAACTGCTGTGTAATTGTATGAAATTTTGTTTGAGAGCTTGGTCTCTGGTGTCCTGTGAATACATGAGAGTCTCTGCTCAGACCAGTGCCTGGTCCTGACCTGAACAGTGATGTTTGAGATTGTGGACTCTGACAGTGCTGGGATAAGACTGAGTTAGGTACTGGGATCATAAAATTAGATAGTGAAACGTGTTAAAGTATCATAATATTAGACTACGTTTATTATTTTTGTATTGACTCATAATCATGAGTTTGATTAGTTCTGATTTCTCTAGGACTTAAAAGGTGGAGTGAATCAAGAACATAATAACTGATACTGAGCAAGAAATGGTCTTTTGCCTATTATAGTCTTCAATGCTCTTGAAAAAAAGAAATAAAATATATGTTTTTTACCCCTAATCAACACAGATTAGATTTCTGTTACTGAGATAAAATGTAATAAATCTCAGCACATACCTACTCTGCGTGTTCTGGAGGTCTTGCATGGTAGTATAAGAAACTTGCTTCTATATGTTAAACGTCCACCTTTTTATTTTTATGGTAACTATGGCACAGCTGTAGCTGGAGCACTTCCTCCAAGATAGGAAGAATTGAGAAAAGGTAAATTTTTTTAAATTCAGGTAAGATGCTGTCTCTAGCACCTATCCCTCACTGGGAAACTTTGTTGTCCCTTTTTTCACTTAATAATAAGTTACAAGGCTCATTTGGTTGTTGGGACACAAATGCAGCTTTCTGCCTGAATGTCCAAGATGCCTTCATTTCCCTAATGAGAGTTTAGTTGATGTCTGCTTTTCTCAGTTCTTTCTCTTTTGATATCAATTTTTCAGCAGCAAAAGGTAGCATAATGCACTCATAGGAAATTACAGTATTTTATGAATCATTAAATGAGAATGGCAGAGACTGAGGTTTATTAACTGAGACAGCAATTGCCTCTGATAGGAAATATTTACAACTATACCAAGTGGCAATAAGCTGAAGGAAAAAGAATTCCAATAACCTTCTGTCCATTTCTTGCAAGCAGAGATACCAACCTAGCCTCAGTCCATGTGTCCTTCCTGAGGACAGGCAGGGAGATAGGTAATCCTTTGGCAAAAGTACATTAGAGGTGTCAGTGGACATAAGAGTGACTGGACAAAGTCAAAGTCATGGCTTTGTTTCACATCCAGAGCGATCTGCAGAGTCAGAGCAGAGCTGAGGAGAAAAGCTTTTGGCCTCTTACAGCTCAATGGAGGCACTCTTGGAGGTGCTATTAAGGCTTCCTGCATGAACATTTCCTTTCTAAATGTTCATTTGACTGGTCATTGTAAATTAAGACCACAGAACCCATTTCAAAGAGTAGTATAGTTGAGTTTCCACTAACAGGTTTTTAAATATCCATTTGGAAATAGTCTTTATTATTTACATTAGCCATTCCTGCTGAGAAGAAAAACACACATTTTGGATGCAATATACCTAAAATGCTATGGTCAGATCTATTTTAAAAACATCCCTTAAAGGATATGAAACCCTACCTTTTATATGAAGTTACAGATAGAAACATTCAGAAGTCAAACACAGTCAAAACTGCTATAGCATTTATACATCTATGTAACAAGACAATTTTTAATCACACAACAAATTATGTTTTTATTCTTGCAATCGTATCTGTGAACTAAAATCAAGACAACAAAAAAAGCTGAAATCTATGTGCATAATTTCCCATTAGAGATCTGCTGCATGTCCTACTTGGTTTCAGTTATTTTGGAGTCAGAAGCAATTATTTAATTCTCCTCTTCTGATAGCTGCCTAATGGTCATCTCTGAGAGTAAGCCAGATGGGTAACTTAAATCAGAACAATGGCAAGGAGGGCAAGGTGAATGGTAAAACTACTACAGAAGCAAAAGGTAGGTTTTTGCATGTGAAATGGTAATATGTGAGATCCTGTAGCAGACCCAATGCCTTCAAAATGAGCCACAGAAAAAAGGGGTCACATTAACATCTTTTATGAGTGTTGAAAACAGGTCATGCATAAGTCATTGTATATGAAATCTTGTTACCAGATGTCAGAGGGGAGGAAGATGGCGAAGCATGAGGCTTATGTGGGATTCAGCAACAAAGACAGATCTTTCCAAAACACCTGCAAAGTTTGAAACTTCCAAATAGCTCCTTAAGTGATATTTTTCTCTATTGCCTTTTAAAGTTGATTGATGGCATACAAATCTGAGCTTACCTTCTGATTAAGCATCAGAGCACACTATACACCAGGCAATTTGTTTAACTTATTAGTAATAGAAACCCACACAGACTGCTAATGGAGAAGAGGGTAAGACTACAGGATTCAAAAACTCCTGGCTAATACGAAATTTTGAAAGCCAAACTTTAGGTATGCAGAATCTTAATGAATTGTTTTTCTGCCAGCCAGTAACAAAAAATGTTTGCTCTTTTTTAATGCCCTGTAAGTTGAACTGTCTGATCTACCCTTAGTTATCTGAATTATACTGCCTGAATGATTTAAGCACTTTTGCATCTTAGCCAATAGGACTAAATGTGTTTAGTCTCTCTAACCTGCAAATACCAGAATGCAGCCCAGAAGCCGAGACAATGAGCGAGGATGAGATTAAGGAACGTGTATATTCACAAAAGTGTCTTGATTTTGCCAGGATTTTTTGTAAGCAGTAAACCTAGTGCAGCCCACATTCGTGAGGACTTTCTGCCCTTTAGTCTTACCCTTCCTGACATTTCCAATAGTTCTAGCTTGCCTTCTCATTTTTGCTTCCGCATCACCCTCTCCAATATCCACTATCTCTCTGGAAGTATCCCAGCTCTCAGCACCTCCTTGACTCCTATCTCCTCAAGAAGCAATTTATGCTGTAGCTGTTTCTGCATCAGCCAGGTTTTTGCCCCACTGGTGTGTGCCAGAAAGAACAGAATGGTGCTGAGCCTTGCACTGTATGCTTTTCCAATTTGGAGTCGCAAGTCCTTCTAATGCAGGGACTATCCAGTATTCACAAAACTCACAGAAACTTTCTATGTCTGGACATTTTCTTACCTTAAACTTGTTTGAAATAGACAACACATTGCAAAGTTTTCTAGAAAAACAGACAGAAGGAATAAGTAAAGCATCATCTCATCCAGAAACAAAACTTAAAAAAAAAGGAAAGAAAGGATATCCAGATTTCAATTCCTCCTCCCTCTAGCAGCCATGCTGGGGTGAGTCTCAAGTAGTCAAAACCAGGGATATTCTTTGTAAACTCATTGTTCCATCCATCGTTAGTGAATGAAGTTTCTGAACTTCATTCTGGACCTGGAGGAGAGAGGGAATGCTAAGGCAGGAGTGTTTTCACCACCCATTAATGTCTTCAAATTGAGAACTCAGCTCGTTGGCACCAGGGTGATAAATAAGCATATATGGTTTGAAAGTGTTGTCAGTGAGATGGATAAGCAGTTCAATTAGACTAATAAACATTTCATATTGTCATTTAGAGTTAAGTATGACAGACGTAGATGGGACTAATGCTAGTTTTCACTCTATGTTATGATTAATAACATAGAGTGAAAACTATGAAAATAGACAACCTATTGGAGTATTAGTACTAATACATTTGCAATAAATGGTTGTTTTTCAGAGTTGTTGCTTAAGCTTCTGGCTTAGAAAAACTGCCAATAACTTCAGTAACAATGTAAAGGAAGTCCTGAATAAAGTACAAAGAAAATGTAGGTTTCCCTGCTACTCACTGAGTGTCTAAATCTGTAGGAAAGGTATACTTAAGAAATCACATTCTTATTTCTCCTGAATCTATGAAAATCCTTCTCTGTGATGTCTGCGTATTTTAAAGAGGAAGAACAAGAGCCAGAAAGAAGCGAATAGGTTTGCTGTAAACCCTGGGGAGGAAAAAAGATGTTTAATAATGTATAAAGACCTGTTAGTTCCCCAGTGGTTTGGATCTCTGAATACAGGTTTCTCTGGAGGCTCCTTGTACAGTAGGTACCTCAGGTAACCTTAACAATATTGTCCCATCCACCTCAATGCCAAGCAAGGAGGGTGTGAGGAGTTGAGAGGAGAGCATTTCTAAGTGAATTGGGAACCTTCTATCAAGTATCCCTGCTTTGTTTCTCATGTCTAGAGATAAAAGACTTTTTTCTCTCTCTCTGTGTAGCTTATTCCCATGTAGGAGAGACCAAAATTATTTTTCAGTCAGTTGCTATATTAACTATGTTCAGGATTTTTTTTTAAGTTATAACTAAGTGTAATAAAAGTTTTGAAAGTGCTCATTTCAGCAAAAGTACTGGATCTCCCCTCTGATAGAATGGCAGCATTTAATGCCTCCACATGCTGAGAAGTAGCCAATGTTTAATCATGTACTAAGCCAGTAAATACTGTTAAATTCCCTTACATTTACGATTTGATATATGCTTGATTGAAGTGTCCCATGTTCTAAAATAGAAATCATTAGTGAATCTGTTGGCTCCTCTGACCTTAATAATGTGTAACCAGAATTAATTATCACATTGAAGTATTTGCTGTAACTTGTCATTAAGTGATTATTGCAGAGCAAGAATGCAGAATCTCAGTGAATTAATCAGTGACCTATATTTTCTGGTGCTTCTGCTTAAATTTAGCCGTGGTCAGAATGACGGAAGATCTGTCCAATTGCATTCTTGTTAAATGTTCTCAACTGAACAAGTCTGGTTACTGTCACCCAGTGAATAAAGGAGTGCTTTCTTCACAATGCTGTCACACATGGATTGTTATATTGATGGGAACTTTTAATTCATTCAGCTGTGTCCACACCAGAGTCTCCCCAAAGTCTGTGTAGGAAGCAGGACACTGCTGTCTGTAAGCAATGAGAGTTTTGCCGCTGACTACGCTGGAAGCAAGCTTGAAACATAAATTATTAATCTACTTTTAATTTAGAGCCCTCAGCAATGGGAAAGATGTTTTTCTTCAAACCCATTTGAATACTGTGATAGACTCCAGTAATTCAGCAGTTTAGAATCAATGTGCTGCAGCAATTTACTTGTACCATGATGTATGCCCAGGAGGATGGAAAAAGTGATAACCTCATAGTAAATGGCAGATTCTGACAATAAACAAAAGTGTTATGGTTATTTTGAGAGAGAACTTTTTCCTCATCCATATCTAAATATGCAACCTAAGTAATTTTTAAATAAAAAAAATGCAGTAGTATGGCATTAATACTATATAAATGTATTTCCCTCCAGCAGAAAATGAAAAGACCATCTTCAATAGTAAAATATATTTTGAACAGTGAAGTATAACATTTAAGGTGAAATAACCATTTATTTGGATCCATGTTGTGTTTGAAAAGGAAAAAGGATGTGGGAAGAATTAAACAGGTTCAGACAGGCTATGGAAAGTGTAGACTACATAGCAAGGTGAAGAAATCTAAAACAAATATATACTGCTGGCTGTTTGACCAATATATTTCAGAGCTGCTGAAAAAGAGAGGGCCAACACATAGCTTTCTAATATAGAGTCTAGATGCTGGGCTCCAGCACACCAGGAACATACAGGGAGCAAACATGGGGACAGGCTACCCAGAAGAAGCACAGAAATATATCCTGGGCATGCAGGGCCAGAACCAGGCATGCCAAATATCCACTGGGGTCACAACTGGTGAGGAATGTGGAGGGCACCAAGGAAGACTCATACAGAGCCATTGGAACAAGAGGAGGGCTGAGGAAAATGAGGCTGCTTTGTCCTGGTGACAAAGGCTACAGAAACACCTGGAAGTCTCAGTATCCTCTGTGTCTCAGTCTTCGCAGCCAAGGTTTTCTCTTGGACCTTCCAGCTCTAACTAGCTTGCAGCAGAGTTCCTACAGAAAATAAATGTTGAGATGTAGATCACTTGAGCCAACTGAACAGAGTACAAGTCTGTGAGGCTGGTAGGACATATCCAAGGTGCTGAGGGAGCTGGTTGCCATTGTCACAGAGTGACTTGCTGTCATCTTTGGCAGCTTGTGCAGTCAGGGAGATCCCTGGTGACAGGATAAAGGAAGATGTCACTCACATTCCAGAAAAGTGAGAAGGAGAATCCAGGAAACTACAGATTTGCTGTCCTATACTTGTTCATTGCTGCTGAGCAACGAATCAGTTTAAAATTTAATCTAATTGTCTTTGCTTTTTAGGAGTTTAAATTAAATCAGTGTTTTCTTTCATAGGCTACGTGTGAAAAAACCCTGTCGCCAGTTGAATTCTTCCTTCAATGTCTCAGTAGAAACATTTCAATATTCTGCACATTAATGCAGAATTAATTCTCATCTCCCGTATTCATACACAACAGCCAAATATTTGTGCATCTTGCGTACTGGAACACATACTAATTGTACAAAACAGTCATCTTTTCCTGCAGATACTGAAAAAAGCCATTGAGTGAAACAGAGTGCATTATGAAGAAAGAGCTTTGTCTCCTCGGAGCACACAGTTTACGTACAATATGTTTTTACCTTTTTCCCCAGCAAGTCTGTTTTGTGTTTCACTACATACTTATCTGCTTTGTTGAAACAGCTGTATCTTCCCAGCACAGTATGAGTGAGGATCACAAATAATATTTGTACAGCAATTTTTAACTACTGTACAAAGAGAAATAATCTCCCTCTTAATTGTCATTTTCTTTCTATAAATACAGTACTTTTTTTATTCTTAAAAATGGTGATGACACTGAAAGCCCACCAGAGTGAAAATGTATGTCTTCTATTATTAATTGCATGAAGATTCTTACTTGCAATGATTTTTCTTGCACTTAAAAGTATAAAAAGCTCTTCTTGCTTTATAACAAAGTACTTCGTACCACAATTTTTGCAAGTCTGGGCATATCTTCCACTAACTGGAGGACCTAGAGCACAAGAGCAACTGAGATGGGTGAAATCACTTAGGAAGAGCCACCTAGCTCTCAGTCTTGTCTTTAGTCGTGGTCACTACAAATGCTTTGGAAATGGTGCCACTTTGGAGTGATTATTCTTGCAGTACATACTCGCAGCTTTAATGTATCTATGGTTTAGAGACTTCCTGAGTCTGGTGTTGCATCACTATGTTTCTGCTTAATAGCTTCGGTGAGTTTTCTTTCATCACTGTATTAATTACCTTATGAACCCATTAAAAATTTTGCATTTACTAAGTGCACTGTGGATGAGTTCCAAAGTTAAATTACATGTTATGAGAAACAGAGTCTCTTTTGTCCATTTTATATCTTCTGCCAGACAATTTTATCAGGCCTCCCTGCAGGTCAGTATTTATTACTACTCCTCTTGTCATTTGCTTCTCAAAGCAGTCCTATGGACGCTTCAATCTGTTAGCTCCTCACACATAATACTCCTGTGTTCAGAGCTTCCTCAAGCTCCTTTTTTTTATAAGCACCAATGCAAAAGGATTAATTTAGCTCTTTTTGTCCCATACTTATTTATATTTTGTCCACACGAGATGCCTGCATTCATTAATCCTTGCCATCCTTCCCACATCTCCAGCAGATGTGCTGCCCTGTCACCATTCCCAGCTGTGTCATATAGTACCGTTATTATACTTCTTGTACACTGGTATGGAATTTCAGTCCACAGGGATGGTGCATAACTGATGGACAAAGTTTAAAGACATGCCACTTTTGTTACTTCATGTAATACGTATGCATCACTGGCGTGATCCATTGCTATTATGGTAATACTTCCATGCATACAGTATTTCACACAGATGACAGAGGCCTACTAATCAAAATAACACATCCATTCTAAGGATGAAAACCCACTGTAAATCTATTTGCACATTTCCTGTTAACATCAGTAAATTATGCAAAGAAGTAATTATTTTATGGCCTTCGATATAGAAACAGACATAATTGCTTTCTTGGAGTAATTTAAAGCTTCTCTCTACTACCAAAGTAATACAGGGTCCCTCTTGGTAGCGTGGGACAGTAGTTTGCTTTTTGCAGCCTCTGATGTAGAAGGAAATATTTCATGTGGTTGAAAGGGACTGCACAAGTTAATGAAAGGGAAAACAGGGGAAAAAACCTGTTAAATCCATCGAGGATTACTGAACAGATAGACACGATGTCTGGCTCAGAAGGGCCCTGAATTGCAAGCAGCTAGAGGCTCTGAGAGGGAAATGTCCTGTATGCTTGCCTTGTCTGACATTGTTTTCTGGCCATCTGCTTTCCCTGGGCAGCGTGAGACAACTATGGAACTTTGATCTGACCTAATGCAACTGCTCTCCCGTTCATGCATTTAGTGACAACCTGAAAATAAGGCCAACTATTTTCTAAAACACACACTGTTGTATAAAAGATGACTGCAAATCCTACTAGCAGGTATAACCTAAAGCCTGTTCTTGTGGGACTCTGAGTGGTGGTTATAGTTACTTTGAGTTTGCAAATATATATGATTTACTTACAGATTTTTTGCATCTTTCCATCCCAGGCTTGCTTCCACAGACTTGCATTGTCCTCTAACTTCTTCCAGGAACATGATGCTTTCACAGTTGTAGAAAAAGAATTTACTGTTGGGCTAATGCCAGATGGGGCTTGGAAAGTCCCAAGTTTTAAACATCTGCTCTTTTAAAATAAAATTGGACGTATTTTCATCTTAATGAGCTGAAAGATAGATTTGTGACAGATTCGTAATACCAGCTGAAAATTGAGAGTGTATCTGACAAGCAGGTGCTGGAACTCATAATCTTTTTGATTCCAAATCCTCATCAGAGTAGAGGGAAAATATCATCATAAGATGGAAAGATACCTGTGAGAGGGGATGAAGCAATTCAAACCTGTTACCTTACTCTAAATTTGTAACTAGGAATATCAAAGAGTTACATAAATATAAATTTAATTTCACAAAAGCTAATGAATGTGATTATAGCTGTTCTACAGATGGGTGGAAGGCTTGTGCTGTGAGTGGGATGTATGTTAAAAATCCCAGCTGTTGCTTCTGTATTTCACATGGGAGTATAAAAGCTTATAAAAAACTAAGTCCGTTTTAGCTTCAGTGTGTATGTGTATTTACTTTTCCTGACCGAAGGGTTATGTGACAGTTCAGTGCTCATTTTGTGAAAACCTGTGGCTGTAGCAGAGGAAGAATTCAAAAATTATTTTCACAGAGGAAAGTAACTTATTAAGGTTTAATTAAGTTAGATCCCCAGCTTATGGTTAAAGAAAAGGATTGGATTCAAGAGGGGACATGTAATGTCTCTTAATGATACCTGATATGTCACTTGTGTATACATCCATTTATTTGTGTAAACATCCATTCATTTGATACAGAACTTCTTTAGACAAACATATGGTTCATCATACGTACTTACAGTTCTGTGTTTGACTTAATGAATTCACACAGATTCACACAGTCTCTCTTTGAGCAAATAACTTGTGATGTTTCTAAGGAATGGCACATCTGCACTGGAGATCTGAAAATCACATAACAGGATGCAATTTTGCACCAGGAGTGCAGCTGAGGGACTTGGTCCAAAACCTGATGAAATTGTTAGCCACAGAAATATATCCCTATAAGCTTTCTTTCATGCCTTTCTTTTTCCAAATTCACTTGACATTTTTGTCGCCTGATGGAGAAAGGTACAGTCTTTCCCAAATACTTCAAGCAATTGCTGAGCTAACATAATATTCTTCGTAGCTGCTTGTCTGCAGCCCACAAGTGCCAGCTACAAAATAACTTTAATTTAGCTGTCAAGAATCCAATCCAGACCACTGTAACATATTTAAACAAAGCAGTTTTAAAACATGCAGGGAACAAAACATACCTCTGTTTAGTGCCCCATACACACTTTTTGAATTATTTTTATATGTAGGAAGAAATTTCTCAGTTGCGCTGGAAAATGTTACTTTAAATAAACACCAACAAAAAAAAAAAAAAACAAACCCCAGCAGTGCTGCCCCAGAAATACTTCACTTGATATTTTAGACTTGTATAAGAAAATTCAGGATTTCATGTTACGCTGTACAAAATATTACTGTTCTGATTGTGTTGTGCTCCCTGGTTTGTGACTGATCCACAGGAGATAAAACCATAATATAGTTCTCAGAGACACCAGTATCCATGGATGTCAGGGCATTGGGTGCTACTCAGCAACAGAATGAGAAAGTGTCTGCACCTTTAGCAGTCTCCAAAAAGTAGCATCAACTTTCTGATAATTTGGTGTTACACAATGAGTTAAAAAAGGAGAGAACTATAGATTCATTTAATAAATTGTCTCTTTATAGGACTCTGAAGAGTTCCATCCTTTGTTATAAAATGTGTAATCCTGGTGACAAGCAGCAACTGAAGTGATGCTCAAATAAACCTCAATGCAAGAAGCTGCAGAAAAAATGGTGCTGATTCTCAGATAATTTACATTCTGAATTTTATTTACAATAAGCACAATAACTAAATTTTAAATAAAACATACCTTAGCAGTTAAGAGACCTAACCTGAGCTATAGAGGACATTTGATCTGGTCTAAGGAAACAAGGAGAAATTCTCCCTGAACATCTATGCTGTAGGCCCATTCCCATTATGTCCAGGGCCCAGGACATCTATTTGTGTTCAGTTTGAGGAAGCTGATGTAAAATTTGTCTGTCTTTTGTCCTGTGAAGGAAAATAAGCAAGGACCTCTATAGGTGTGTGTAACCTGCATGATCCCAGGTACTTTCTTCCTCTGCATGTTGCTTTGTCTCCTGCTTTAGATGCTCCCACTGTGTGCTTTGCTCTCTGCATGCCTTGCTTTCCCTGCTTGCACTCCCTTGCTTCCCAGGCAAGAAAGGGAGCCCAATTCAGAGCGCCATCCAGTCCAGCCTTGAACGTATCCAAGAATGGGGCACCCACCACCTCTCTGGGCAACCTGTGCCAGTGTTTCACCACCCTTCTCATAAAAAAATTTCTTCCTTATAGCTAGTCTGAATCTATCCTCTTTTAGTTTACAACCATTATCCTTTGTCCTGTTTGAATAGGCCATGCTAAAAATTCCATCCCCATCTTTCTTATAAACCTCCTTTAGTTATTGGAAGGAAATATCTAGATATTATCTAGGAAGAAAGATTTAAGATGAAGCTTTACTCCTCTATCTTCATGCAGCTCAGTACATTGAAGTTCAGGTTTTAGTCTTCTCCAAGAAAGGAAAGCCAGAAAAGGAGCAACTCTGGTCTGCAGGATAATTGCTCCCAGGAAGGAAGGACAGAGCAGAGACAGGTTGGAACATTTCTTTTGCGTCTGCTTCTGTAGTACAAATAAACATAAACAGAAAAAATAACAACAAGAGGAAGTAAAACCAAAATGAAAAACTCTTACAAACTTTTCTTTCCCTGGGGAGGCACTGAGTGTACAAACAACGTAAGACAGAAGTGGGCATGCTGGATTTTTCACACCCCCCTCATTGTGGCTCAGAATGCATGGTATAGGAAACCGTACAGAAAATAACAGAGCATAAACAGTTTCCTGCCTGTATAACTGCATTTGGCTGCCAATTTTGTACTGGATGGTTATACACAGATGCTGCAAGAATTTGGCCTCAAAACCAGTTTTTTTGCCAGCTGTAACAACTGAAGAATTAGATCAACTTCTGTAGTGTGCCATAAAATGAACAATGACTGTTGTAATACTGTATCTTACAGATTCTTCCATGTGTTCATTATTTTTTTGAACGATGAATGTAAATATTAAAATGTTGTGATATTTTTAAACTTGGCTTTAGAATACTGGAGTGGCTCTGTGGGAAAATAATTTGTCCCTGGCTGTGTAACAATCACTTTCCACCAGTCAAAGCTCTGGCTACAATCTGTTTCTAATTAATCAGGAAGACAAGACAGGGCGAGTCTTGTACTGAGACAATATCATACATAGTGGACTGACTGTAAAGCATGCCAGATGAAGATGTGTTTAGTGCACTAAAAGGAACAATCTAATTATCGGTTTACTGCTTGAGTCTTAAATTCTTCTGAAAAAAACAGTGCACATTAAAACATAGCAAATAATCTGGATACAGTAAAATCATGTAGTATAGAACAGTGATGCTTAGGCCAAACCAGAATATTTAGAATTTTAACATAAAATTTCTAATTCTTCCAGAAGCCCTGCAGAGTACAGGAAATTCAAAAATGTTGACACTCAATCACCTTTTTCAAAGTTGAGTGTTTGACGATTCACCTTCAATAATTCTTAGGGCTGACAAGAGTGAAAATAATTTTTACAGTGTATGGAGTAAAATATGTAAGGCTCCAAAAGATAATGAAAATAAAGAATTTTTTTTTAAAATACTTGTGAAAGCCACTTCTATTTTTTAGCCAGCAGTACTTCTTAGTTGCTGAATAGAGCTCTCTCTTGCAAGCCTTACTGACACAGATGGTTCATCTAAAGTAAGGGGAAGCATTCATCTACCAGCTATGTGCAGGGGCAGATCATAAGAGAGAAAAATGGTTTACTTTAGAAAATGGGAGTAATGGAAAGTCTGTCCATGTTCACTTTTATTTTGCCCTTGTTCCTTTTATTTCTGATGTAAGGAGCATTGTAGTGAGTGCTGTGTGTCATTGCTCTTTGGGATGCTGGAAATAGAATAGGAATTGTTCCAGCAACAGAGCTTAGAAATTATAGTGAGTGTGTTTGTGAAAGAGGAGTTATGTCTGTTTATTATTCTGTCTCCTTTTGAAGAAGAACAGAGATGTCCTATAATCTCTTAAAGATAAACTCTTTTCAAGCTCCTTCCAGAAAAGTATTTCTGATTTTATAATAAATATGAAATCCAGGGTACTGTTTTTGTACTTAAAACAAATTAATGGCCTGTTATTTCTAGATGGAGAAAGTAGTGAAATAACCTGTAGGCTTGTTTTATTTCTGTCCATGCTGTAACACAGCACTGTCAGACAAAGCGATATTCCGAGTGCACGGGTTCAGCTGAGTGGTTGATATTATGTTGCAGATTAAAATCGCAGATGACAGGAAGATCTACAGGTTGCTCTGTGTCCCAGCAACAGTCACAGACTTCAGCTGGCTTTTACATATTAAGTAGTTCATGTGAGTGGGTGGGCTTTGCGGGCAGAAACTCTCCCAGGACAGAGATCTCGCTTGATCATCTGGCTCCAGATATAAAAATGTTAGCCATTGGAAACTTAATCCAGCAAGGGACTTTTTATTTTCTTTCTAGCCTTCCACCTATGAAGCACATACACTTTTCCTCCCAGCCCTCATGGTCTCGTTCCTTATCAGCATAATTCACAAAACAGATTTGTTGCAGATTTGTTTTGCAAGATTTCCTATAATTGACATGAGCACATGAAGAATAAATATCTTAATTAGACCACTCTGATCTAAGTTTTGGTCTGCATTAGCTTCCCATGTTGCTGCACTCTGACCAGAATTAATCTGTGTGTTCTTTGGGGATAGGAATTTGTGTGGAAGTCCTTGTTGCATCGACTATAAAGACAGTTCTATGCTGTGGGATTTGACTACTTGCCCCTCAGCCTGTAGTGCAAGGTACCTAGTCTGCATTCGACCTATAAAAGTGTGAAGAATGGTAATAGTAATTCAGAGGGGAAAAGTACTTGTGTCTGAACAAGGCAAGTAAAACCGTAATAAAGTCTGCTGAGGCTAAACTAAATAACATGAGTCATTTCTCAGCAGGGACTCTGACGTATGCTGAGCGTGGGGATGTTCAGACCAAGAAAGCTCATTGCAAATACCTGGGCTCAGAACTGTTGCAAGACAAATCTTTACTAAATTTACCATAAGTTAAAAAAAGAACAGCACAAAACACCACCATCAAGCAATGCAAACCAAGGAAGCAGAACAATGACTGATAGGTGTCCTTCATCAGGCATTCTCAGCTATGGCTGTGAATCACCCATGGCCCAAGAACCCCTCCTGGAGATTCGTGAAAATACTTTGGTCACCTGAGGTTGGATTTTTGGTTTTCAGCTTCTAAACTCGATTAAAATAGTATAAAAATAGGAGGAAGTCTTGCCCTGTTGCTCTGATTCTGGCTGCTCACAGCACAGCCAGCAGGGAGAGAGGAGGGAGCAGACAGGTCACACCAGGCTGTGTCAGACAGCCCTGTGCCATGGACGGGTGCAGGAGCTCTGGCTTTGGTCTGCAAGATTCTGGGGGCAGGGACATGGCTGAATGTGTTTTCTACCTCTGAAAAGCATGCTTTTTCAAAACTCTAATGGTATCAAGTGACAAGGTCCCATTGCAAGACAAAATATTTATGCCACTTATGTTTTATACACAATTCCTACAGATATTTTTATATGCCTATTGTAAGTAAATAAAACTATAACGAACATTTTCCTTGAAATTAAGACAATTACTGTTTTATCAGAATTACACATACTTCTGTTGTATGTGCAATTATATTGACTGAAAATTGTATTGAAGATAAAGTTTTAAAAAAAAGCAAAAAACCGAATAATGCAGGACAATTTATGTTTTTATATTTGACAGAAGGATAGTGCAATAAAACAGGCACCTAACTGAATAGTTAATGAGACCAATACCAAGGAAACAACAGCTCCACAGAATCCTGCCAAATAAAAATAGCATGGAACTCTATGATGTACAAGAAGTTCACTGTGTAAAAAACTTGCTGTGTTTTCTATAGGAATTGAACTGAGCTTCTACAGCTTGAACTTTGGGTATATGGAAAACCAGTCCTCAAAGAGCATTAACAGACAGTGCAGAGGGGTGGGTGGTTTGTAGGCTGTCTTGGAGTAGGGCAGTGACTTTTGACGGATTTATCAAATACGCGACTTCATCTTTTTTGTTAAGGGGATGGAATTGAGGAGGAAAAACAACACCCGGGGATAGACTGAACATTAAGAACTTTTGGGTTATTCTTATCTTTATTATGCATTCTCTGTGGGCCTCAGGACACAGATAAACTTCAGCAGCTCTGCTGTGACTGCCCAGGTATACCCTTGCACAGTAACAAAAACAAGGTTATTGGAGATAGTGGGAAAACTTTTAAGGAGAGAAACTCTGAGAGGTCTTCTTTCCACCCACATTAACTGTACTCCTGTGTAAGCTAATTTGTGGAAAATTATAGTTACCTAGTGCTAGGTAAATTTGTTCCAGATTTATGGATTTTAAGTCACATCACAGCATTAAAACAAATTTATACAAGTCCTTGAAATTAACCATATCTTTTAAATTTATCAGTGGTACACTTAAAAACAAAGTGGTTCTGTAAATTCATCCGGCTGTACTGGTATGAGTACTCCTATGTATGATAATCTCCTGTTTATGTAAATAGAAAAGAGATTTCATTGCTTATTTTTACTCTACCCTTTAAAGTAGAGATAAAAGTAATAATTTTAGGGATTCTGAATTTACTCACTGAAGCCCAAGGACATCCTGTGATGTGCTGTCATAGCCTTTCTTGAAAATGGAAAAACCTTTAGAAGATTCTGGTGTCTTCTCAATAAAGTTTCTGACCAAACATGCTAGGGATTCAATAATGCAAAAAAGAAAAGAACATGTCTGCAATTATTCTGTAATGAATTCATCATGAGCATTATAAGCTAAAATCTCACTTTTCAGTGTGAACTACTTGTACCTACTGTTAGACACCACACATACCCTGCAATCTGATGTTTAAGCACATTACAAATAGTATTTTTAGTCTGCATCTTGTTTCCCTCTGAAATAGTCCAGCTAAAGGAAAGAAGAGGTGGCATAACACCTGGAGTTCTTCTTACATGCACACAATGGTGAATGACTAGAGGGCTGATCTTTGAGCTAGACTCCTTCAAGCCTTTGTAACCAATGATCCTGTATTGCTCACACAGCACCCATCGCAGACTCCTTTGCAGGAAAGTTGAGTGGTAATGCCATGTGAAAACCCACAGACCAGTGGGGTAATGTCCATTAAGTTAAACGACATCACAAACATGATTAATACCCACACCACCTAAAGCCGTCAAGATACTGATAATTTAGGAAAACCAGAAGTTAGTCAATTCTGCTGAACTTCCAAGTTCTTATTTCTGATTATGGCAAGATACTAAAACCAAAGTTTTCAGAGTGTCTGGATTATTTCATGAGGATCATGTACCTACAAAACATGCTATAATTAGGTATTCATGCCTCATTGCAGAAGAGAAAATGTGTTAAACCTGTGGATGTGCAGACTCTGGGAGAAGGGCCTTAACTCATATCCCTTCACCTCTCGATGCAAGGCTACCTGGATTTTCCAATCCATCAGCAAACGTCACTGCATTATCGCACATCCTTTGCAAGTTCCAAAGGCTAAATCCAAGGAATTAATGTGAAACTTTGCCTTAATGATATTTCTGCCAGCCTGAGCAGATCCAAGAAAATGAAAGATTTCATACATTTAAGGCTCAAGCAGGCAGGAATACACATTTCCTCTAGATGCTCAGTTATAAAGTTTTTGCTTTGTATTAAGTTATACATGCAGAGTTGCCCAAATGCTACTTCTCAGTGTCTATCAAAATTGAAAAAATGCCTCGCAGGTTTGATTTCCTCAGTGAGTTAATTAGCGTTTGGAGACTAACAGAGACATTCAGCAGTGCAACACAGTGCTGGGATAAAAAACAGCTATTCCTTTTGGCACAGAGGCAAAGAATGACAGAGAACCTGAGTACATAAGAATGGTAAGTAGTATTTCAACCACTACTAATAAAATTTGGTAGAAGATAGACAAGAGAAGAATTTCAGAACCAGTGGGATGTGTAGCACTCAGTTTCAATGTCAACAGATTTGTGTGCCGTAATTAAAAAGTGATAAACCAAAGTCTATGAAGCTTTCTGTTGGGAACATTTCACGTTCACTGGTGCATTTGGGGAATAAATTCAGAGCAAGCCATGCATGGAAGTCTTCAGGGCATGCAGAATGCTTTACAGTATGGCTGTCCTCATGTCAGTCTGCACATGAGCAAAAAGGGTGCTAAGCCCAACTTCCTCAGTTGTGTTTAGATGCAATTAGTAAGTAATCCTCACATGCCTGGTCTTGTTTTACAAACATAGTTACTATGAAAACAGGTTTTAGCTCAGGAAAATATTTTGCTACTTTCACTCCTGATTGCCATCAGTTGTAACTCAATAAGCATGTCAAAAGTAGTGGAAAAAAATATCTGCCCTTATACTGAAAGAAGTTCTTCTCAAATCACTATTATCCATCTGGAAAACAAGTAAATCCTGATCAGTCTATCAGACATATTTAGTAACATCTGTTTGTTGCAGACATGTCTCAGATCTCAAGAAGTTTAGGGGACAGTTTGCTCATTCACATTAACACACTCCTTCCACATTGGTTAATTTGCGTGGAGGTTTGAGAGTCTGACAAACTTCAATTGAAGTCAAACAAAAATTTTTCATTACCTCCACTGGAAAATTAATCAGGTTCTTGGTCTGCAAATAACATGGATCTAGGCATAATCAGTCATATTTTCCTTCAAATTGCTATTTACCATGTTCTGTGACTAACTTTTAAATTGCTTGTATGAGAAACAATATTTGAAAAGGTTGTGATATAATAAGCCAGACTGTTGACATTTTTCTGGAGTGTTATTGAGCTCAGTGGTTTTCAATTAAGGGTATGATCTATACCAGCTCAGTAAATACACTGAGTCACATACGGTAGGGGATTATTTAAGTAGAATACAGTGAACATGCTATAGAAAGGGTCCTCTTAACACCAAAGCAGGTTGCAAAGATTTAAGAGCCTGTCCTAGGACACACCAAATGCATACACACAAGCAAATAAGAACAGTGACGTAGATCAGTGATCCAAACTCTTCCTTAAGCAGACATTGCTGCAAATCCACCCTTTCTCCTCCTCCGCTCCTTGTGTAATCTGCCAGGCACTTCACCATTTCCCCCCCACCCAAAAAACCCAGACAATTCCTGCACCCAGTAACACAACAAAAATAATGAAATTCTAATGTTTAGTGGCTCATTGGTATTTGGCAACTTCATTCATGAAGTGTTGGTGGAGCCATGTCTTGAGCCATGTATGGCCCAGGAGGGCTGGAGGGAAGAGGAATGGATATCTGAGGTTTACCACAACAAATTTCTGCTCCACAGGTCCTTCATTGGCAGAACACCAAACAGCCATGCCAATCCAATCAATCCTTACCCACTCTGCAGTGCCAAGCTGAGCTCAGGTTCAAGGGACACCTGAGCCTATAATGCCATCTTCAGAAACAAGGAATACCTAGAAAAAGAAGATAAAGTCGTTGATGAGTATAATGCAAAACAACACTTCCTTCTGTCCCGAGAAGAGCAAAATTTAATTTGTGCTTGTCAGTGTAAGAAATCCTCTCCACAGCAAAGAAGAATATGCCTCTACTTGTCAGAGCTGTTTGCAGTCTGGATGTCAGCACAGAGAGAGCCAGAGACAGCATTCTTGGGAAACATCTGTCCTAGATGACCAGGCTAGTTGTCTTGTGCAGCCCTTTTCCTGACCAATTGGTTAGCTGCAGTGTAGCATGCATCCATTTCCTAGCTGGAACCCACTAAATGGGATCAATCACATGCAATCTGTAGTTGTTTGCTTTTGGTATGAGTTTATTTACGTTTTAATATTCTCCATTAAATCATTAACATCAAAAACTATTAAACCGTCATGCATTCCAAGTCAATATTGAAATTCAGAGAAAAATATCACCTGCTTCTGCAGCTTGTCATTTGGAAAAAATAACACATGAGCCACTATCCAAGCAGCATAACCAAAATTATAAATCAGTCAGACTGAAATCCCCACAGCATCATCTTTCTGTCAGCCTTTCCCTAGGACTTACAGTTGTGAGATGTCTGCCAGAGAACTAACATAAAATGCTGCAACACAAATAAACAAAATACAGTTATTCCAACTAAAAGTTTGGATATGTTTTCCTCCTTTCTGAAGTACTGTTCATACACACACATACATATATATCTCTTGGCTCAATCCTTCCTAATCTCTGCATTCTCTGTTTTCCCCCTGCACCTTTGCTTTACCCAGCTAGGCAAAGCTTCAAGGAAAGAAAGGGAATATGCAATTCAGTCACAGACCACAGGTATCTTTTCAATATCTTTCCATAGGCCTTTTCTCAGATGTTAGCTAGAAGACTTCAGGTCCTGCTTCACACTTGATTACAGAAATTATTTCCCTTGATAAAAATGCAATTGTAAAAAACCTTCATCCTTTATTCTAGTGGTTCATTTTCCAAAGCATCCAATTCACATGGAACTTGTATATCAGGGCTGAAGAAAGGGGAGGAAAGGATCTGTAGACTGGTAGCCGATATGCAAATGTAAGGAAAAACCTTTTTGCCATTTGTGCAAACATTAAGTATAGCTCAATAATCTTAATTCAGTAGGGTCTTGAACAGTGATAACAGCTGAATGGCTTCTTTTCAAACTCTAAATTTAACTCCATACTTCCAGAGGCATTATCAGTATTAGATACTGGTTTTACTAGCAAACTAAACCAGCAAGTAGCACTTTACTTCTTCCACCTGGCAATAGACTCAGGCCCGGTTCTCCCACTGGCAGGATCTCAGGAGAAATATTTGCACGTGGGCGGGAAGTACATTTTAAACTTGCATTTCTGTTCATCTTTGAACAAAGTGTCTAAGCATAGGAATCAGCCTTCAATCCTCCACTTAGACCAAATTCCCCAAAGTGCATCACGTAGAGGTTTTTAAGTCTTTGGAAAGTCAGTGTTAAAGACATAGACCTTAAACAGACCTCAAATGTGGAAAAGAAGGACATATGTACTGTTAAATACAGGACTGTCGAGAAGTTTTTACAGAAAAAATATCTTACTGATGAAGAGATCCCGAAAACAATCCCATGAATAGCTGAAGTCTCTGTGTCAGTGTAGGGCAGGATTTTGCAAACCTTCTTTCAGTCATTTATTCCCTATCCACCATCTGTGATAATTCTGAAAAGGATTGAATTCACATGGTACTGAATAGTCCTCTGTCCTATAGAAATGTCTGTGGGTTATCTGAAGCAATACAATTACAGTCATTGCAATGAGGAAATAACTTTGTGGTTCTTTGTACATAAATGAACTTTAACTATAAAACATTTGTTGTATTTTTTTGTTGTCATTGGAGAAATTAAAATCAACTTTTACCAATGCCTGTTTTAAATCAAAACCCAGCTGCTGCTGTTTTTAAAGTTTCATTTTCTCCCATTTAAAAAATCTGAGATGGATCCCCACAAATTTTACCAACAAGGGGTAAAAGGTGCATAATCAGTCATATATCCTTTGCTTTAGTTTTATTGCAGAAATCCATCCTGGTTTTTTTTTAACATACATGATATTCTGAAGTATCTTCAAGAATTTCTATATTTTTCTTGCTTATGTTTTCCTCAGAGGTCCAAAATGCCCCTGGTAAGCCCTCATGCTGGCTATTTAAGGAGCAGGAGATGTTCTACCTGTGGTGTTGATACCCCACCTGCAGTAAAGTGGGAGTCACTCAGGAGCAGGTGATAAAGAATTGATGGAAAAGTAGAATCCAGGAAATAAACATAGTAGTGCTCGTTTTTTAATGTAAAATCATTGCCAATCAATGGAGGGAAGTTGGCTTAGCAACAGCTTTCAGAGCCTGGCTCTTTATGAATGGTAAAAATATTTAGTAGTAAACAGTAGAAGCTACTCGAAAATTTCATGAGGTTAAATCATTAGCTGAATAGCAATTGCCAACAAATAAAGATCCGCATTGTACCTGTAATCAGGTCAGGTTTTCAGGGGCAGCCAAAATAAGAATACAAGAAAAAAAAGAGAATATTTAAAAATACGCACAGCCATAGCAATTTACAGCTTGTTGCTCCCTCAGAGAGTGGAGCTAGAGGAGCAACTATTCACAGTTCATTTGCTAGCTCTGAATGTGCTGGTAAAGTTAAACCGAGGCAGAAACACTGAATACAAATTCTTTGTTGTGACCTATAAAATACAACCCATTGCTCTTTGATATTTTCAGTAGTGGAAGAATTCAGATCACTCTTTGTGGGCTGAGGCATCAAACAGAGAAAATGCTAAGATGACTTCTTGTGAAAAACAATCATCTCTTTCCACTGAAGTAGAAAAACTAGAGGTTTTGGAACATTTTATTTAAATTTGCCTTAAAAACAAGGTAGTTTTTTATTGCAAAATAGTTTGCAGATAATTGTTTTACGTCGTACATACTCGTGTTTGTCGGCCTTACACATACAAAGCAGCTGTGATTCAGAGCT
This sequence comes from Ifrita kowaldi, assembly GCA_013398055.1. NCBI lineage: Eukaryota > Metazoa > Chordata > Aves > Passeriformes > Cinclosomatidae > Ifrita > Ifrita kowaldi. The sequence goes on from VZRS01008300.1 coordinate 1,249,367, forward strand.
CGTAAAGATAACTGAGTGTGCGTTTGATGAACACTGTTTTTTATCAAGAAATATTTCAAATCCAAGCAGTTATCTTCACCATATGATTTATCATGTCTTTGTGCCTGCAGTTGCCCTGACAATAAAGGCCATCACAGGGACGAAGAAATGAGGACTAAAAGGTATCCCAAAATCCAGTGCTCCTCCCTTTTCTGTAGCCCAGAAGAGTAGGATGCCCAAAGTCCCACTCAAAAGTCTGTTCTCTTATTTTAAGTGTAACATGTGAGTGCTGACAATAGTTCAGTTTATTAGACAGAGGACTTTTATGGGAAATGTTAGTAACAGGGGAGTTTCCAGCTGCAAAGGACACCAACAGAGCTGGACTATCTCAGAAAATCTCAAGCCAGTGCTCTGTGACACTACAGTGCTCCTTATGCTGGTTTGTAAGTAGGAAGTAAAATCTATTGAAAATCAAACCTTCGGAGTCCTCTTTTGTTCAGCCTATACCTCAACAAATGCAAAGGCAATCAGACAAGGAAATTGTGGTGTTCTGGGATGCAACTGTCTATCCCCTTTCTTACTATAGTAGCCCCATTTTGGGTAGAAAGTACTTTTGGAAATAGGTGAAATAGATTGATACTTTTCAAAGTGTCATTTTACAGGGCTCTCATTACACTTCTGCCAGTTTTCTTCCAGGCACTTTGAAACTGAGTGATTGTTGCTAACATCATTTTTTCCCTCAGCCAAATCTGACTGAATTTGCCAGGCAGCAAAGGAAGCAGCATGTTACCAGCTCTCAGGTCATGCTATACACACATTTGTATTTGTAATACTTGCTAGATCTTAAGGGCAAAACTCCATTCTCCTGCCTGCAATGCAGTGTTTTAGCTGCAGTGCAGATCATTTATATCTATGCTCCCTGTCCAAGTCTCAGAGAGGTCAGCTGTGGTTTTGTGAACATCCCTCTGCAATTTCTTTCCACATTTCAGTGTTTCTTTCACAATCAGTGTGATTAGAGGGTGTGTGTGGCCTTTCTCTCTGTCCTGGCTTGTTGCTGACCTGATGACTCTGTTCCTACTTTTTCCTATGACTCCTTAATGCACACTCATTGCTGACCCTCCAGACACTCTCCCAGCCTAAGCAACTGCAAGGGCAACCTGTGGTCTCTGACTTCACTTCTTCAGCATGTTGTGGACATCAAATAATTCATGTTTTATTCTCTGATATGCCTTCGGTTCCCACTTTATGACTAAACCATATGAGGCCAGAAATGAGCTTCTCTCCTGACAGCTGGGACAGTGCTGCCCAGCTACATGGTTTCTTCATTTTTCACCTGTCACATTGAGGAGTGCAGGGGCAGCAGGAGCCTGGATGGAAATCATCAGAATAGCAGTGACTGGTTACCTCATTGTAATATGGTGCTTTCATATGAACTTTACATAAGAAAACTGATCTTTTTTGTGTGTTTTCTCACTTCCATTTCTTCCCTTTCTTCTGTAAAAAAATGGAAGTGTAAACCTATGTCTAAAATGGTGGAAGACAGATTTTCCTTTATCAGAGTCCTGGCAAACACCAGCCATTTTTCCCCAAATGCAAACAGACATGATGAGGCTGGGATGCTGTTTTTTCCTCTGCTCAGTTTCTTAACTTTTTTCCAAAAGGCCACTCTGATGAGGAGCCCCTCTCTGCACGTGGACCTGCAGGAGCCCTGTTTATTACTTGGTTTGATTTTTGATTTGGCCATTGATGCACATAATTGAAAAGCAGTGTCTGAAGTGCAGAAGGAACCAATTAATAAAATTGTGGCTTTTCAAGACACATTCGTACAGATTTATAGGCATACATAGATATATGTACAAGAGCACATTAGACACACACAGATGCATATACACGGGCACAAAGAGCGAGAATCCTTTTACAATCCATTCCAATCACTGCTGTTCAATACAAGAAGCACGACCCTCCCCCTCCAGGCAGTTTTTGTAGGTGCCTATAAAAGATGGCTACACAGAACGTCATTTAAGCCCTGATATTGCTAGAAAAAGTGAAATAGTGGGGCATCAGAGTCAGAGAGATTTCTTCCATGAGCAGGCTGGACCAGAGCTAAATGCTGCATTGCACCAACTGAAAGAGAGTGCCTTCCTTCTGCCTGAATTTACCCTGTGCTCCACCACTTCAGACAAGGAAAGAGAGACTGCAAACATCTAGGATTATAGCCATCACTTATTCCTGTATTCTAGTGCTGTGTGCACAGCACAATTTCATCATCTTAAAAGACTGGTCATCCAAAAAATGGAAAAAGTGCTCACATATATCAACTAACTTTTAAAAGGCTTATTTTTGTCCACGACATCAGCACTGCTTTAATAAAACTTAACAAATGTCAGGTATTTTCTAATGTATTATGCTCCCTGAAGTGAAATCTGTGATCAAATGCTTTGCTAAAAATCTCGTTGGCAGCACCAAGTTTTTATTAAATTCTTCTCTAAAGATCAACTAATCAATTTTTTTGGTGAATACTTAGGTACGTGGGATATTTCAATAATTGGAAATTGATCACTGAAGCTATATATTATTGTTTCTTTTTCGCACTTGGTTAAAAATGCAACTGGTATTGGAATGAATTGCTGCTCTTGCCATTTTTAGAGTTTTCTACTGTGCTCAGTCATGGGTGCTAGGAAATCAGTTCCTGTAAATACTAATTTCAACAGAGTACAACTGCAGGAGGACATAACATATAAAATAGTGAGAGCCCAGACACAAAGTTCATTGTGAAATGACTTCTGCTAATATTACAGAAATCTTTCTAAAGCATATAGAAAAATCTAGAATCAAAAACTTGAGCCTGTATTTTTGCACATGGTACAGTAAGAAGAGCCATCTATTTAGTGAAAAATCCCAGAAAATACGTTACAAAGAGACTTTTTATTAATCTCAACAAAGAGAGGAGAATATTCTGCACAATTCCACCAAAATCTTCAAAACAAAACCAAAAGAACATGAGCTGAGAGCACCCTCTTCTGATCATTATTTTGTTCTCCAAGTTCTAGGTAAAATATCTTCTGCATATGTTGTAAAATTCCAGTGACCTGCTCTTTATCAGAATCACAAATACATAGTCTGCTTGGGAAATGAATACAATAAATTTGTTTCAGCTACTAACTAATTTTTTTACTTTACTTGTTCTTTTTTTTTTTTTTTTTTTTTAATGCAAACATGAAGCCAGGTCTTCCAGTAACTCTTCCTCCTTGTATGTTCCAGTTTGATTTCCATAAGGCTGCCCAGGGCCAGGGGTGCAGGGGACAGGCTGATTTTTTATTTAGTTCATATCACCAAGAGAGATTTAAATTCAGGCAAAAGAAAAAAAAAAAAAACCAAAAAAAAACCCCACCCCAATCTGATTCTAAAAGAGTGTGTTTACAAAGATGAGAGGAGAAGCAGAGAATGGGGGAAGAATAAGAGCAAGAGGAATATTAGGAACATAAATATTTTTCTATAGCTATAGTAGCGTCATTTTTACAGTATTTTCTCAGAGACCAAGCTGAAGATGTAAATTTTAACTCCCACTGTAATTCAGAGGAATAAAAAGGAAAAAGAGCAGTGCCTCTGACATTGTACCTCATTTTCAGTCTCTGAGGACTGGAGAAGAGAAGTAACTCATGAATATTAGAGCTAATGAAGCTTGATTTTCTCCAGATTTTTGGTTCAGTGTTGATTGACTCTCATGTCTGGAACATGTAAATTGTGACTGAAGCTTGTTCTGCATTTGAGGCACTTAGATGTGCTCTCTTCAGTGTGTATTCTCTGGGATTTAAAAAGACTCCAGCCCATGCTGTAGTGTTTTTCTCTGTGGGTACCTCTCTGACGTCTCTCTGACCTGGACATCTATTTACATAAATCTTGTAGTAACATCCTGTCTCTGAGATTTATGTTCTCTTACCATATTTCATAAAAGTACAACAATGGGTTCAAAAAATTAGATAGCATGGACTAGTGAGCAGATATATATTGAGACATCTAACTTCTAATTAATCTCCGAAGATTTTCACTAGAGAGCCCTTGATAGGCAGAGGTGTGGGGAGTGGTTCCCCTTGATGTAGGGAGTGCATTCAAATCAGAAGTGAAGCCCAAAGAGGTAAAGGGAGTGATCAGCCATGGCCAAGAGTCTCCTGCAGTGCAGATGAGGAATTTCGGGATGAGTGATCCCATCTCTCAGCAGGAGAGGCTGATGTACCAGCATGCACTCCCAGTATCACACAGATTGGAAACTAATAGAAATGAAATCGGGAGATACAGGCACAATCCTATTATGTGATAAGGAAACCAGGGTGGACAGAGACAGCACAGAGATAACAGGGTCATGAAAACTAACGGAGTAATTTGGATCTGAGAAAGTGGATGCACTCTTCACCAGATGCACTCAGCCACACTGGATTGCCAGATGAGGCTTGTCCTTGTCAAAATACAATAAATTGGCCTCTTCAGCTTTCTCTACATTTAAGGTTCTGGCACGAACCACTTTAGCCAAACATAGATTGATGGCTGCATTATACACAGGAATGACACAGAACCAGGATGATGCTGAAATATCATTAAAATTGATGATTTTGGCTTGTTCGTCTGTCATCTCTAGTTCAGCATGGCAGTGCATCTGGAGACCTGACATTATCACAGAACAATGTAGAGCCTTTTGGGAAGGGAAATGCTAGAGCTGGGAGACAAGGCATATGCAGAGATGCAAAGCATCCAGGAACAGCTTTGATCCTGCTGGTAAAGAGCTGTGTTGTAGTTCAAGGTATCTGATAGGAATGAAATCCAGCTCAGGCCATTGCGTGCACTTGCATTACAGAAACAGGAACCTACAGCTGGGCTGTGGAAACAAAGTGTCAGGCACTGTCCAAGTCTCCTTAAAAGGTAATGTGTGGCAACCCAAGGCAAATGCAAAGCTGAGTTATTGGCCCAGAGGTGGTAATTTAGAAACTGGGATTTTAGGCTGTTACAGTAGAAATAAAGGAATTGGCTCTTCTTCCTTTTGGGCGTTTACAGAATCAGAGAATCATAGAACAGCTTCTGTGAAGGAGGCCTTAAAGACAATAGAATATTCAATTGGAGCTGTATAGAAGGAATTATCAACCACAGAAAGTCTTTACCATTGCCCAGCAGCTGGAATGTGCTGGAAAGGACAGTAACAGAAGGAGGAGTTTGCATTTTTGAGTCTGGCCACTTGTTACACTTGGAATAAGAACAGTAGCACATGTAAGAATATGTGGTTTTGAAGTGGTGCAGGCTCAGCCATGTAGTTGGCATTCCTAAGGGGTCCTCTACAGAAATTATGGAAATCTCCAGAGTTATCAGTTATTATTATCAGGCTTCACAAAATGTGGACCAGCACTACATGAAAAGGTTGTTCAGTAGAATTAAAATTATCCTGGGGCGTAGGAAGCCTCAGACTTCAAAGTTTCTGGTTATTTGCATGTCATACTTTAGTTTTTTTCTTCTAATGACAAAAATTACAAAGCTCTCAGAATCTTTCATTATGAAAGAACCTCAAAAAGGAATGATACTTGAGCACAGTACTTAGAAAAAGACGATAAAGAATAAAGGGGAAAGATAGAACAATGCTCAATCTCTTTCTGGTAAAGACATGGAGAGCAAGGTTTGATTTATATTTACTGAGTTACAAAGTTTCTTCAGACTTAATCTGCTACATTATTACTTTGAGGTCAACACTGTCCGTTCTGTTCTCTGAAATGCGCTAAAGGGTTATCATGGTAAACAAGGATTGGATTGGATCCCTTCAGCCAATTCGTACACTGAGCACAGGGTAGAAGCTTTTCCTATAGATCTTTTCTTCACAAGCATGGAAATACCACCAAAAAAAACCCCCACAAAAATGACAGTTGTATTCATTAGATATCATCTAAAATATACTGCTGTGAATGGAAAGCACTTTGATTAGCACTGACGTAGCAACATGCACAACGTAGTTCAGCATATGAGTCTAATGGATCAGCATTCAAATGCATATAGTGAACAGATGGTTCCTGTAGGAGAGACAAATGCAGTGGTTTTGGTCACCTTGTACTGGCACTCATTCAAAGCAGGTGCTCGATAAACCAAGACTGGAGCTGGACCAAAATGAACTGGCTTCTAACAAAACCGGGACATAGAAAAGGAGGAGAAAATCCCTTGTCCCTTTTCCAAGAATATATGAGTGCTTGCCGTGCCAGTTTTGCCCATGGTGACCAATCTCACAGGTTTGTTACTGTTTCTGAGATGAAGCATCATTAACATGAGAACCGGGGGCACTGACAAGCTGAGCATGTCAGTATGTAATTCAGGTTTGAATTCCATTTTACACTCTCATGTTAATTTTTTTCTGGTTTTGTCAGCTTGTTCTGTGTTCAAAGTGGCCAAGCCCTACCCAGAACCAGAGCTGCTATCCTGAATCTGTGCCTGATCTGACTTTAAAGCAGAAAGATTATATTCCTTGCCTTTAGGAGAAATCAAATAAACCTGGCATCAAACCTTTTCACTGCCTAGGTTCCAAAGTTACCTGCTACAGCAAGGAAAGCAACAGTAGTGGAGGTATTTTTGTGTTTTTACAGATGAAGTTATCCAGTGCTTAAATCTGGATTAGACTTAAATTCAGAACAGACTTTCAAAATTAGTCAGGGTCATGGTTTGTGCGCACATATGATGGTGCTAAAATGTTCTGGGGTTTCTTGTCTCCTGCAGTTTTGTCTGTGTTTGATCTGGAATAGGAAAGTAGGGTCCATTCCAATTTGGAAAGAAACCCAGAACCCAAATTATATGAGTAAACTCACATCATGAGACTGAAATGCCCCCAAATGCCCCCTTATCCTTCTCTTTCCGAGGATGGAAAGTTTGACAGTCAGATGGGACTGGGGAAGAAAGATGTCTCCAGATGGAAAATGATGAAAAGCTGAATTTGGCAATGTTATTAAAGCAGACCCCTGGTTTGATTACAAAGTTATAGAACAAGTGATGGCAAATCCATTACAGGGTTTGAATTTATGTCCAGCTTATCTGCTTTAAACACTGCCAAGCACCCACTACGTACAACAGGGAGAATCCACTCTAGTTTTCAGCTCTCCGGTTGAGATGGCTTATTCTTGCAGTGACCTGTTAATCAGCCCAGAACACCCTCACAGCTCACCTTCCCATCTTTTCAACCAGCCCTCTTTCAAGGGAAATTTTCCAAAAGATTGAAACTGGCTTTTTAAATTATCATGATCTTTGTGACAACTGTTAGCAGTATGCCAGTGAATTACCTGGGAACATTTATTTAGGATTCATAACTCTTTATAGGGAAACTGTTAATAGAGCCACTATTCTGCCGGCTTTGAAATACTGAGGTGCTGTAATACTTTAATTTGAAACATTATAACCTGCAGGAGAAAACCCTGACATAAGGATAGAAAATTCATGCTTAAAACACAAGGTATTGCAGTCATGAAGTTACTTTGTGGACTGGCAGAATATGTTAAATTTCAGAGGCTAAAATGGTGGAAACAACATCAGGGTTTGAGAAGCCTGAACTTCAGTGTGAAAAATAGTCCACCTGACAATGCTGCCCTGCCTGACTTTAATTAATCTGTCAGTACAAACATGACCTAGTTACCACAGTACAAATGTCAGCTTGTAATAACTTTTCCCCAGAGTCCTCCTTAACTAGCATTTGCCATTTACATTTGCTCATTCAATGATGAAGAGCAGTTAATGAGCTCCATCTACTGCTGCACGGAGTGAATTGTACCAGCAGCGCCAGCTCGCCAGTACCTCCTCAGGCTGCACTGGGAGAGGTGCTCCAGGCACTCTGCTGCACCACGCCACAGGCAAGGGCTCTTAGCAGAACGTTCACCTCTTTCTGTTTCTTGGTCTGTTTTTCTGTCATCAGCTTTACTGTTACATGGGTTTTCTTAATCTATAATCTTTTAGGTAATTTCATTTCGAATTGCAGGGTGACAATGTGGGACGTCTTTCTTTCTTTTTTTTTTTTTAGTACATTTTCCCATGCAAAAAGGCATAACGGTTCTCTTAAAATATTTAGGAAAAAAACCCGAAGAATCTTACAAAGCAGGAAAGTTTATTAAAGTTACTGCTGCACTCTTAATAAACAAGGCCACTGTTCTGAAAATGGGTACTCAGATCAACAGATGTATGTCCTTATCTTATGCTTGCCATATATGTTGACTGGAGTATTCAGATGGGATATTCAGCTGTTTATGTCTTAAAAGAAATTATCTGATAGTGATTTAAAATGCCTTCTTTGTTCATGACAGGGTTAATGAATAAGGTGTTCTAAAACCTCACCTTCCTTAGTATTTCCCTCTTGATTTAGTTGGAATATTTCAAATACTCTCAAAGTATCACAACTGGCATCGCAGTAAGCAAGCTGCAGGAGATGCTTACCTAAAGCATAGATGAGTTAGCAATACACCAGATAATTGACTAAGTGGAAAGGTAGCAAGGATTAATACCTTTATATGTCTAAAATCTGAAAAAAAGAATAAAATACTATGTCTGATTAAATATCTCAGCATAGGATTTTATTTTAGTAATGCTTTTCCATCAAGAAAGAAAACTACATCAAAGATCTTGCTACGGTCAGAGATGTTTTTCTACTCTGCACAATGCTTAAACACCTATGAGATGGCTGCTGAATCAAGCAAAAGACCAGGCTTGGAGACATTCCACAAAGGAAGGGAAGTTACTCCTCAGGCTGGCTGCTGCCCTCAGATCTGTGGAAAGCAGGGCACATCCTGCTATCAGCAAAGCAAACCACATGAAGATGCATCATCAGTTCCTGTTGTAACCCCCTTCACCTGCCTCGGGTCCCTCACTGTACATCTGCCCCAAGTGATCTCAAAATACAACACGATATTTCTGAACTATGCCTCTGAGAAGACCGCTGATTAGAAAACATTAAAAACAAAGTAATAAAATCAGCTATCAACCAGAAAATTGTTGCCAAACGTCCAAGGACTTCTCATCAGATATGAAACCAAAGACCTTTTCATTCCCTCAGCCTCAACTTTGGCGCCTGCTCTCAGCACTGAAAGAGACTTCTCCCTCTCTAATTTTCCTCTGAGTGTAGTGTTCAGTGAATTGTTTGTGAATGCTATGTACTTAGGGGAGCCTTTCCGACTAACTCCAGGGATTTGAGAGTTTCTAGGGACAGAAACTATGTTTGAGCAGGATAATTCAAATGCTGTTCTTCATTCTTCATACACTACACTGGAAATCTGTTGGGAATCTTTTACAACAAATTCACGTTGAACCAAATTTTATTGTTGAAATTAGCAATTAATTCAGAATTGTGCAAAGCAGAATAATAAATAATCTGGCTGTGCAGTCAATTCTTTCATGAAAACATGGGGGACTTCAGCGTCCAATGCTGCTTACAATTAGCACATCAGTGGGAAAACAGACCCTGTTTTCAGCTAGTGCACTGTAAATAAAGTCGCTCAGACCTTCAATAGCTTTTAAAAATAATATTTAAGGTGAATTGTCTCCAAATTAATTGGAAGCCTCAGAACTCTAAATGCTTACTTTATGCTTGCTGTAAATGTAAATCCCAAATTCAGTGTTAACACGAAAGGTAACTATTTGAAAAGATTCGGGAACAAGGTAAACTTTGAATTTAAGAAACCAAGTGCAGAGATTTAACAATTGCCTTCTGCAAATTTTATGGGAGTAAGAATTGGAAAGAAATCTGTGAGTCCGGTTTCACACCTACAAGAAAAAATGTCATACAACCTATTCCTGAATAAAGGGTTTAGGGTTAAATATTCAATAGCAGAATGTTAAATTTAAAAAAATAAATTTTCTTTTGGGCTTCTCATTAACACAGGCAGTCTTGGTTTGATTTCTTGAATGCATTTACTTTCCTATGAAAGTCAGAATAGCCACAAGGTACAAAGAGCCACTAGACTGTTTTTGAAGTTGCTTTGCCTCAATAAGCCTTGCAAAAGGCATTACTAATAACAGCAGAGAAACAAATTTTCAGTAGTCAACCTCTAGAAAATAAAAATACTGAGGGGATTTTAGTGACCTAATAATTGTCTACCAGGGTGCAATAATTTTTATGGACTTAGATGTGAGCCAGGGCAAATCTGTCTCATGCTGGTATTTTGCACTTTCTTCTTTCTTACATAACAGTGTTCTTCACAGGCAGCACCCGGGTGAAAAGGTGTGTCCAAGATTGTCCATGCTTGGGGAGCTTTTTCAATGCATTTCTACGTGTGCAGTGAGTCTGAGCACCAGAAATTCCAAGATACAGAGTGTATAAAAGCAGAAGCACACATTTATACCTATAGATGCAACAGACACATATATTGTGGTCAGGAAAAGGTACTATAATAAGTGCCTTTAAACTTCCATGCTGCAGTATAGGAGACAGGGTTGTAATATGTGTCAGTGAAGCAACCACTTGGAAAGACTGCCAAGAATTTTCATCACCTGTAACCTCTCACGTGGGTCATCATTTTACCTGTGTAAAACCTTTCCTATTTTATCAAGAGCTATCGCACATCCAGGGTTTTCTTTTCTATTCAAGAGGTTTTTCACCTTTATGTGAAAATTTTTTTATGGCATGGGACCCAAGAGGAATTTACTAAGCTTAAAATTAAGCATATCAAATTTTTCCTCTGTGTAGTAGTTACCCAGGCAGTTGTGACTGAGCAGAGCACAGATTATAAACATCAGGATAAATTGCCATATTCCACTAAGGGCTGGCAAACACCTAAGCAAGTCCTCACTCAGGGAAATACATCTCTCTGGAGGTAAACCTTTTGGCTCCAGTCCATTTCTATAGTCTGCCCTGCACTTACCGAGAAAAGCCATTGATGTCTGTGGGAGTTCTGTCTAAAGATGAAGAGGAATCTCAACATGTATTTGTGACCTTACAAAGAGGAACAGATTGCTTGGTTTGTGTTATTAGCTCGTCTTCAAAACTGTTTCGTGCTACGTAGCAAAACCACTTTGATCTGCAATTAAACATTTTCTTATATAATCTGGAAAATTTATACATTATTGACAAAACTAGAAGGAACTGAGTACAGAAAGCAGAAAAGGAAAACAACATTTCATTTTATTTTTACATTTATTCAATGCAGTTCAGAAACAAGTATAATATAACTCTTATTTTACAAAGTTGACCATTAAATATTAAAAAAAGGACTTATTGGCCTTTGATAAGTAGTTTTGTATGAGACATGCATGCTAATAGGAAGCCAGTTTTGGATGACAGACATTTAAAAGCAGAATAGTGAGTTAACAAAATTTTCAGACACACTTGGAAAGATGGCATGTCCTTTCATATCCCTTCATCCAAATGTAACTTCTCCATTTTTCTCCAACTTACCCGCCCACATCCACTTTCTTAACTGTAAACCAATGTTACAAAATAAAATATTTAGAAATACAAGTAATACACCCAATAAAGTACATTAATTATGATGAATGATAACGGGAAAGAGAATCTGGCATAGTTGTCTATGTGGTAAGGATTTTTAACATGGAAGCAATCAAAGATACAGAAAAGTCTTTTCATTACTGCCATTGCTGAACTACACACACTGTGTTGACTTCTCTCCCTTTGTCTGTCAGTGCTGGTTTGTCTGCCTTTGTTTGAATTGGTCTTGTTCATATTGTCAGGGGCACTGCAACTGTTTGTCACTGCTGCCAGGACTCCATTCTTCTCTTCTTCAGCATCATCATCAACAATCTGATAGGGAACAAAACAGCACATACTTAAGTGCATGTTTCATCACCTGTTTATTTTAGAGCTGCAGCAAATGGGATTTTTCTTATGACTCCTCCTCAATCTCACTCCTCGACTTCAAGGACAAGCACGTACATGCACCAGACAGCTTCTTTCAGCTCTCAAAGCCTCCATTTATGGGGAAAACAATGATTTAAGCAACACCATACATTGAAAGCTTTTGCAGGACTCTCAAGTAAATCTGGATTTGTTGTAAATATGGACAAGGAACTTTATCTAAGACAGCAGCAAATCCCTGATATGCACAACAGTAAACTGTCTTCTGCTCAGGGCAAATACTGGCAAAGGTTAGTGCCCAGAAAGTGTGAAAGCAAAGCCCAGAGATGGAAAAGGTGGAGGAGCTGCCAGACCAGCCAGCTGAGCTGGTTGCACCCCAAATCAAGCACACCAGAATACAAGACACTCTCCTTGTGTGCAATTGGCTACTTTATTCTGGTGCTTTGTGATAAAAATCAAGTTGCTTTAAAAATAAAGAGGGACAAGCCCCACCCACAGCTGATTTAACACTAAATAGCTTGTGATATTTTCTGTCAAGTCCTGAAATCCCTGCTTTAAGTTCAAAGTTATGCTAGGGTTAAGAATATTTTTATGTGTTTCACTGCATCAAGACAGGTCTTTGGAGAATGTTGCATAAGCCTTGTGGTGGGTTTTGTTTCTTTGATTAGAAATGGCTCAGAGCCATAAAGTCCATGTATGAAATCTTCACCCTTTGAAGTCAGCGGGTTTTCTGTTACTGACTCAGAGGACACAGGATTAGACATCAGCTGCAGCTTCAGCTCTAAAACTTCCTTGGAATTTCTGGGGCATTTAGCTTGGTTTGGGATATTGCAGAGACACCAGCAGAAACAAGCTACAAAGATTGGCTCCAATTTTGTATCTGAACTAAACGCTATTATGCATACTTGGAGGCGGGGTCATTTTAATTCAGGTAGGCCTACATATAATTTTAATTTTCTCCTGATAATTTTATTACCTCCCAAATCAGTAGGTGGCATAAATGTGAGACAAGTCTAAAAAAATTATTTGTGAAACATAGAATGCAGAATCTCTTTCTTCTGACTGACTTGCTTTTTTCCATTTGCATCATTAGAAGAAACAGTTTCGACAAGGACAAGCTTTTGAAAGGTTAAAATGTACATCCCTATGTGCAGCCCGACAAAAAGCTCATTTAGAAATATCCCAGCTATTAAAGTCAAAGAAAGCTCATTAAGCCACCTAAGTGGTCTCCATGCTGGTACAGAATTGCTCCTCTGCCCAGGGTACATGTGTACAGCACGAGCCTTGAGTCTTCCTTCATCTAAAATTACTGACACTCTTGAAAATTAAAGTGGAGTCTGGACAATGTCCTCAAACTGCTGTGAATCAGTGAAGCAGAACAAATGGAGCTAGATGAGGGATTATTACAGCTTTCCACTTTCAGTCAAAAAAAAAAAAATCTGGGATATTTTATTTGAGAGAGATAAATGTAGCTCAACACAACATATCATCCTAAAAATACACTGACCAAAAAACCTTGTCATCCCACACCTGGCCTCCCACACCTCTGTGCAAAAGGCTGGGATAAAAATCTGCCTATAAAGCATTAAGAGGATCAATCCATAAAACTCTAGTCTGAACCTTAAATAATCCCCAAGGTAGTACTAAAATTCAAACCTCGGGTTTTTACTTGGGGCCTGACTCTGTTATAAATATCTCTCTTCTGCTTCAAAAAGTTCAGGCAACTGAGGGGAGTGCTGGGGATGGCAGAGGAGCCTTTGTCAGCAGTGTCTGGCACTTGAAATAAGGCACCAGAGCAACAGCCTAATGAATGCACTCAGCACTTCAAAACTTAATAAAATAAAGGAACCTGATAGAAGAGTCCTGACTTTCTTCCCCTGCTTTCATTTTTCAGAAAGAGGGGGAAAAAAGCAGAAAAACATCTGTACTTCAAAACCGTCAGGATTTGGGGCTTTGCTCAGTATAAGAGTCATTTTTCTCTCGGGTAGGGCTGGTTACAAGTTGTTCAGAATTAGTTTTATTTCAGAGCATGAAAGGACATTGTGTACGTGCCCTTTTTCATTTCTCACAACTGCATGTGAGCAGCTCCCAGGAGGCTGATGCGTTATTAGGCTGTTCTTGACTCCTTTCAGCTCCCCAAGGGCTAGTTCTTACTTAAGCAGAAAATACCGTAAGCGGTGCATATGTACAAGATTCTGTTTGCAGTGCAACCAGGCAGGGCTCTTGCAGAACACTTTCAAAAGTGCTGTATCACACTGCTTGAACAGGAGAGAGCTAGTCTAGAAGAGAACCATACCTGCTAGCTTATAAACAACTGCAGTCTTATGGAGTGGGTTTATCAAGGGACTTTTCCAGATTGCTGTGGAGAACTGAGCATGCGGAAAGACTAAGCTGGTTTACATTATATCGAAAAAAGAAATTGTGTTGTGAGTGTTCAGCTGTGACTCCAATTTTAAATGTCATACTAGGTTTTTTTGGGATGCCAGCTGTCAATGAGGAAATGGCAGCTGGCACTAAGAAGGGCTCTGTTTGGATACCAAACCGGTACCATCCAGGAAAGGTGCTGTATATCACCCAAAAAGCACTGTATATGGCACCTGCTACTGTGGCTGCTGCTTATACTAAGTGAAGTGTTTGCTGACATCCAAGAGCCAGCAGAATTGAGGAAAGTTGTCACTTTCACTGGATAATAAAGCTCCTCAAGTTTAAAAATATTTCAACCTAGAGTGTCGCACACCTGGAGCTTATGTGGTGCTCATAAAGACTGCACGAAGCTTGCACAGAAATACCACAGAGGCTGAACACCGCACCTGCAAAATTATTTTCAGTTTGCAAACTGTTCTAACAGGTGGAGGTTTAGGTAAAAGACAGAGGAAGCCCAAGGAGGATTTCTCTGCTTTATAAGAGGGCACAGTTATTGCCTTTGTACAAAAGAGAAGAAACTCAGTAGAGGCAACCTCTCCGTTTAAGTGGCCTGTTGGTCTGGAGCTGATGTGAATGGCACCTTCTGCCTGACCTTCCTTGCAGCAGGTGATTCCTCTGCTTTTGCCATGAGTTTTGTCTCCATGGGTCCTGTTTCACATGATGTGACACATTGCAAAAGCATGGATGTGATGAGCTCTTCCACTAGTTTATGTTTTAAACTGGAGATCTCAGGGGCTTCAGAAGGGTTTGATATGCCAGTGCCCAACTTTGTTGAAGAGCAAAGCGGAAAGCGAGTACAACTAATTCCTATACAAGAGAGAGGGTGACATTTCCATTTCACCTCCTACATTTATTTACATAATTCTGAGTGCAAATTTTCTATCAGCTCACATATGGGAATAACAAACTGGGAAGTGAGATTTCCAATTAACCTGTGTCCACAAGAGGATACGATAATGAGGACAACACATTTAGAGTGACGATACTCGCACATAAATTGCTAAGTACCTGCTAGACAGTGACATGAGATTTTAGCTGGTACTTTTGTCCTTGTGATGTTTTTGTTTTTACAATGAGAAATGAGAAATACAAGTCAGGTGTACTCTCCATGACACCCTGCTCAGTAAGTGGTGCATGCCCTTGGCTATAGTAGGAATAGGACATGACAGGCATTTTCCTTATTCTACAGAGTCTTCAGGTGATACAGGACAAAAAAACTGTTCCTTCCCTTATATCCCTATCTTTGTGTGGGCAAGAAGTGAGTTTGGCTTGCTTGCTCACTCCTGATGCCCAGCAGAAGGCAGGAAACACGCCTGAAGTGAAAGACTATTCCCTTTGGTCATTAAGTTCATCACAAAACTTTCCTTTCTCATATTAGGGCTGTACCTCACTTCCATGCACATATTTGAAGTCTGCAAGTTCCCATCTGCAAGCACTAGTACATGCTCCAGATGAAAGGGAATCTGACACAGGCAGGTGAAGGCAAGGGCAGAATAAGTGCCCTTCACAGACCCAAAGATGCTTAATCATCCGAGCACTGAAACACTTTACTTTCTTACCCAATCCTCCAAGCAGCTTTTTTTTTTCCTATTCTATGAGCAAAATGACAACCACTTACTTCGCAAGATGGATATGCTCACAGGGAATTGTCACTGACGTTCCCTTGCCAACAAAAATTACTTCCAGGCTTTCCACTCAAATCCTCATTCTAAATGAGTGTTTGCCATTTGCAGACAATCCCCTGACAGATGTTATCTCATCAACCCACTGGGTGGCTCAGCTTTATGCCCATTTTGCAGTCTTTCTTCACACACCTAGACCCAACAACAGCTTTTAACCTATTCCTGTGTATTTACACGACTTATCTTTCATCCAAACAGCCGAAATCTTGTATTAATTGATGAAATATCTAGACATAATGCCCTTTCCCCCTCACCCCCATATTGCCTGATCTTCAAAAGGTTTTGAAGCTCCTCCACTCGAGCTCAATATCCTGTTTCTTGGGTCTATTGAGGAGCTTTGCTTAGGCATTTGTGATACTCTGTTCTAATCTGGCTTAAACAGTTAACAATCTTTCTTCTTCTGGACGTTTATCCCTACAGCCCTCAACCAAACTTCTTTCTGTCTTTTTTTTTTTCTTCCTGTTATTCTCATTTTCCACGTTTTACTTTTTTCTATTAATCCAGAAATTTCATAAGCTCCTTAAAATTTTCTTTTCCATCATGCATATTAGATTCAGTTCCATAATTAAAAGCTGCAAGACAATCATCTTCCAGCTTCCTTGTGATTTCTTTTTCCTTGCTTATGAAAGCACTGCTATACACTGGAGATGGAAGATGTGACAAAACTTCTTCATGAACCTATCCTGATCAATTCAGCAACCACCATACTCAAAAATATCTATGTTGATTCCACCCATTTTTAAAGTATATTTCACAGTATTTCAGAGTCATGAGAAACTCTTTAGAGCCACAAAAAGAGCTGCTATAATAATGAAGCAGAAGGGAAAATGGATCCCAGTCTGACTTGAGGTGCAGCTGTTGAAAGAGAAGGTGTGAGCAGAAGGCTACGGGCACCTGATACACCCAGCACGTGAAGCCACCTGCCAGGAGCCTGACTCATGTTCCATGCATGTGCAGGTTTCATAGATGGAATGTAATAAACTCTTTTCTTTTTTTTCCATGTTGCAATAGGATCAAGTCCCCAAGCTCAGCCTAATTTTTGAACTGTGTGAGTATATGCCATTGCCTGGGAGACAAGAAGTGCTTGTGATTTCTGTGATACATCCAGCACATTGATAAATGGCCATAAAGTCCATGCCAGAAGAGAGAAGGAAGGGGGCTTCGGTTTGTTCAATCTCTTCCAAATAAGCTCCAGGTATACAAACTTTTTTTCTCAAGATTATTATTTTTCCCTGTCCTAATTCTAAAAAAGAAATTTCCTTAAATACATCTGCCATTTCTGCTAAGAGAATTCATTCTTTTTAGCAGGTATAATTTAAATCCAGTTTGTAGGACAACAACCAAATAATTGAAATACCTTTGGAAGCTCCTTTGAGCTGAGTTGGTGTAGAGTGCAGAAATGAGTCACAGCATACTCTAACAGCGCTCCAAAGATGAAGCTGAAGCAGATACCAAGGTACACATCTATTGCCTTAATAAAGCAATTAGCGTTTGGGAGTGAAGTCCTGGCTCCCATCATCAGTGTCGTCATCGTAAGGACTGTGGTGACACCTGTGGAACGCAAAAATACATGTTCTGGTATAACACAGATGGCAATGAGGGCCTCTACTCCAAGGGCCCCACTGCAGGAGAGTTTTCCCTGGACCTGAATCTTCTAGGATGCCATAGCATTTAATGGGTCATGTTTTAGGAAGAAGACTTTCAAATAAACTTGTGATTCTGAAGTTAAATGCTTAAAACCAGTAATGGAAAATGTTAGCAAAGCTGAGAAGACTGAAAATTAAAATGAGAGAGATTTTGGTGTCATGTATATTTATGATTAACACATTATTATTGCAAATCTATGCAAAAGCTCCCTTTAAAATATCCAGATATCACTTTGCTCAGTGTAGTTACCCACTGGCCTCATTCAATGTGAAATCCTTCTTTATTCCCTATTCTGTAGGAGTGTTTTTTCCATCCCACCTGCAGCATGATCAAACCTGATTTGCATTCTTTCCCTTTCAGAATATCCTTTATTTGAAATTAATTATATTTAATCTCTTATAATTCTCTTATTATTCATGTGTTAATTAGTATGTATCATTGGACCTCACAGAAGCCTCACAATTCTGTCTGTGCATGCCATGTATTTGAATATGTTTAAATTATTTCCAAAATGACAGTTTTTTGCTTTGCTTTCAGCAGCCTCCCCTGCCTGTAAGTCTCCTTCCTGTGGCTGCCAAAGGCATTTTTCTTAGTTAAAGAATAGCAAGGCTTGAAGGGGAATCCACACAATGTGCTGATTATGGCAAACCCAAAAAGTAATTCCATAAAACTCAGAAGTGTTTGCAACTTCAGGAAATGGATGCCAAGTACGTACAATAAAGAAGGTGTCTTAATGATCCAACCCTTAGCTTGGGTTGGTTTATTCTTCTCACCTATGCAGATTCTGGCTGGAACTGATGACTGGCTTATCCAAAACGATACCCAGGAGAGCACAACCAGTAGGATTGATGGTACATATGTCTCTAATATGAAATACAAGATGTTTCTCTTGAGTTCAAAGTGAAACACAAGTTTTGGGTAACGTCCTGTGGAAGAACCATGGGAAAAAAACATTGTGAAGGTGCAATTCATGAAAAGGTCTTTGAAATAACAACCTGTATTACTTAGGTCCACTACAATGCAGTAAAGCTTAACAAACAAGCTTGTAAAAATTGAACACGGCACTGAAGAATTCAGATTGAAGCCTCTGGACTGAAGGAAACAAATATGTAACACTCAGTCACCATATCCAGAGTTTTATTAAAGACACCTTGAATTGGAAATTAAATGAGGATTAGTGAAGGAAAAAATAAATCCATCAGTGCATGAGGAGGATGTTTCATTATATAACACTAGGCAAGGAAATTTGAAATCGCATATGGATTTAGCTGTCCTTATTCATAACAACGAATGAGCTGCTACATAAACTAGCGTAGCAAGGATTGTCATTTCATGAAGTTGGCATGGGTTCTTACTTTCAACTATCTCACATATCCAGTTTATTTTGCTTTTCTTTTCATTTACTATTGCTCAAGATGTGGATTGAGGCTACCTGCTCTGATATTGCTGACCTACCTCTTATATTCCACTTAAAACCAAGCAGTAGCTTTGCATCCTCACTATCTGTTTTTCCTTCATATTAGTGCATTACAGTGTTTGTGTTCCTCTGAGCAGTGTCACTGTTGTGGCTCAAATGGTTTGCTTCTAAGTGAGTGATTTCCAGAAGATGAACTTTTGGGATCACAGAGTCAAATACAGAATTGTGTTTCATGAGAAGACAGCACACTTGTAAGCAAAGCCTGAATTTGTTATCCAGCTCACTAACTGAGCAAAATTTGGCTATGTTGAAGCACAGGATCTGAAATTGTTACCAGTTCAATGCATTACAGGAAAGGAAAATATTGCTTTTTAAATGGGCAGAAAAGACTTCTTGTTCTGAAGTTCCAGGTTCCCAATTAAGTGTTATTAAGTTTTTATAAAATCATTTTAACAACATTTGCATGTCAGTGAAATATCAGTGAGAGACTAATGCTCTGTGTTCAGACAGCTCTGGCTTCAGCTATTTTAATACAAAACCTGTTCTCTGGCACCAATGTTTCCTTCCAATGCTGCCTGCTGCGAGTCAGGACAGAACTACAGAACAGTGAATTCACTTCAGCAACAACAACACAGGCACAGACAGGCTATTTGTGCATCCTTCAGGTGTACTGTGAGACACAAAGAGGAGCACTTTTAAAAGCTTCAAGTGCAAGCAACGGATGCCAAGAAATGTCTTATTGCTCCCAGATGAGAAAATGTATGGCTAAATTGCCATTTTTAAAAGCATTGTATACATTGCATCAAGAGAACAATAAAAGGATTTGTAAAACCAGAAAGAATTGCAAGATTATGTAGTCTGACCCTAATCACAAGCCACTAAATTTCCTTAATTATCCCTTGCTTTGAACTCAATCATTTTGGTTGGAATAGAGCCCACCTTTCACACAGACATGAAGGCTAAGTCTGAGGATATCTAGACACACAGCATCCACCATTTCTCTCAGTAAATAATTCTGTTTGCTAAGAATGAATGCCTAATTTCTAATACTAACTTGTTTTCAGTTTTCTGCTACTTTGACTGTCTCTTCCCTACTGAACCAAATAGTTCTCTCATAGTCAGTTCTTTCTCCTTCCAAAAGTAAAAATAGACTGCATTTAGGGTTCTTCTTTGTAAGTTCAGTATATTGAGATCACCAATTGTCTGACTGAAAGAAAGGGTACCAACATTATACTTCAACTATCTCCATGAGGCAAGAAGTACAAAGATGTTTTACACCATTTTCATCACTTTCACATGAAAAGAGGGACCTTACACCTGTGTACCTCTACCAAGGCTGTCATTTTTACCAATACAGTTATTTCAATAAATGTCATTTTGCTCACCAAAACTGATTTTAAGTGTATGCAGACAAAGTAAAGCACTCAAAAGTTAGGGAGTGAAAAACTTACGGATGACTGTGCAACCTTACTGCCTCTGCCTGCACTCACCTGTGCTCTGAAATGAGCACAGTGTTATGGAAAAGCACTGAGTCTGTACAACAAAAAGCTACATCACAAAGAATGTTTAGGGAAAGAGAAACGGATACTCCACAAAAGCTGTTTGTGCTGTGCTTCTGTGTTGACCATAGGGAAGGATGCGTAGCCACGTGCCGAGCAAAGAGGAGTGAAGAGACCAGAACATCCTTCCTGCAGAGTGCCACAGGCACATGGGATTTCCTGTGGTTCAGCCTTAGAAGAATTAGCTGTTAGAAGGAAAACTCTGAAACAGCCAAACAGCCAGACAATAACACCCTCTCCTTGTTAGTGCCCTACAACTGTATGTCTATTTACCTCAGTATAAAAGCCAAGTGTGTACATGGGAAGTTAGTTCAAAATACCGAACTTAAAAGCCACAGTGTGTCACTTTGCCGCAATTTCCAAGTGTAGAAAAATCCTTTGAATATTCTGATGCTATTATTTTTTTCTGATGCCAGAAATTTCTGAAGTAATGAGAACAAAGAGAAACAGAGATGTAACAGCTTATAGCTGAGTGGCTTTTTGGGGAATGACAAGGAGGCATTTCTCTAACCTTAAGGCTTTCTTCTTGCCAGAATCCAAAGACACATCATGGACATGATAATAATAGTGTCAGCATTTCTCTAAAGAGTTCAGAAGAGCTTTTTATAATGGAAATTTTGAAGGAACCTATATATAGAATTCATCAGAGCTCCTCCTGTAATAAACTGAAGGAAGCAGTAGTCGAGAAAAAGTATTCAGTGCATACTTACCACGCTAAAGAAATGAGCAGTGGGATAAAATGGAGATAGGGAAATATTGCAGTCCCTTTTTTATCTACACCACACATGTACCAAAAGTTATCATCTGTAAAAAGAACAGATTTGCTGCTCCTGTTGCGTGAGCTGCATATGAGAGAGTAATGCTGTATCTCATTGCCTTTGACTGGCACATCTGAGACCATGGTGCCATCAGCCAGATCAAAATTGAAACAGGTTCATGTAGTCCTAGTCCTGACTTTACTAGGGTTAACCCAAGTACAACTCAAATTAACTCCTCAAAACTGTCAAGTTTGCCCCTTGCTTGACAACAAAATACTTGCATTAAAATGAAAATATGTTTCTTCATTCAAGTTTCTGGCCCATGGTGAGTGTTACCTCAGTGTGAGACTGCTCTGATTTAAATTTGCTAACGTGATGGAAATAATTTCTGTGCAGATAGCTAACTGCAGCAAAGGCACAGCATTAGCACTTACCAAAGTATTGAATTACTCTGTGTAACAGTTTCTCAGATGAACCTGAACTTTCATGACTGTCAATATAGATGATCTAAACACTCCAGAATAGAGAGGTGAAGTATTCTCAGACAGAAGGTGAGGTATTCTACTTAGGTGACCACACAGCAAAAGAACATTAAGCTGAGTAATTCGGGCTTTACAGAATTTACCAGAGGGCAGAAGTACAGAACTAGACAGTTGCTCTACCTTGTAGATGAAGAACAAGCCCAGAGAGCAGATGACTGTCTCCATACCTACTCTAACCCTCTCTACTGCTAAGTACCCTAAAAAGTAGAAAAAAGTCCAGCTGACCACTTTTATTACAGTGTCATAAAAATTATACCAGCACAGGCTCCTTCTCAGTAGCTGAGCAGGTCTAGGTCTAGGTCTGTCAGACCTTTCTGAAGGCAATAAAAACTAGTTTGTGTCGTTTTATAACCTGACATCGAAGTTTGGCTTTTAAAATTATACTGCAATTTACAGTTCTGATTTTCAAACACTTTGTATAGTCTTGCCACTGATAATTCTATCAGCAATGACTATTGCTGCTCTGCTTGAGAAATATATAAGCCTAAATAAGCTTCCTTTTCACCCTAGGTCATTTATGTTCTGATTATCCCATTTTTCTATAGCATCTGTTCCCAGCTGGTGGCAGAATGCTGCATCTCTGCTCTTTCCTGCAGCACCTCTGGCCAGTGAATGGTCCCAGCAGAGGCACCTAAGGAAGGACTAATTCTCTGTAAATATTGTCAGCAGCTCCTAATTTCCACTCCAGGTGTTTTGGGATGGGACTGTCTTCCCGACAACCACTTCCTGTGGACTTTCTGCTGAACTCTACTCCAGTAAAAGACTGCTCCACATCACTCTTTATATAAGAAGCACTTTGGTGTCCTGCACGGGGTGTGCAGCCAGGCACAAAGAGCATCCTTTTCTCTCTCATGAATTATTTATGCTGACCCCTTGGGTGTCTGCTAAAATGTGTGATGTACAGCTCACACCAGCACGTCAGTGTAATTCTACCAATGCATCATTTTCTTCTCTTCTTGTGTCTTTTAAGGGCAGAGGATAGGAGAGCTTAAAATAGATTTTACTGGTTTAACTATACACCAAATATGTAGTTTTCAGTATAAAATTTTGTTATTGCTTGGTTACAACGAACACAGGCAGTGAGAAATCAGTATGTCCCCACTTCTACACAATAAATAAGTTGTGCAACTCTCCAGCTGTTGCAGGATGCTAAGGATGCCAATATATATTGCTAATATGTTCTTACAGCTCCTTTGCCCCTCCCTCTGAGAAAAAACAGTCTTCTGTCCTTCATAGTCTAGATTTTATAAACTACCTCTTTTCTTACTTGCTTTTCACAGGTGAACTAAAGGAAATGAAAATTCAAGCCGGGCTTCTCAACATGTGTTTCATCTTCATGGAAATGCTTTACAAAAATAACCTTGAAATTCATATTTCCTAAGAATGAAACAAACCCTTCTGTGTACTGCATGTGTGCACATATATTTATCCACTCAGCTTACCTATTAAAAAACCAAACAGAGAAAAAACAAAACAAAACAACAAACAAACAAAGAAAACCCAAAAAAATCCCCAAAACCAGAAAAAAATTATGCCACAGAAATTTTCCAAGTGTTCAGGTGTATTTATGTCTATGCTATAAAGAACTTCAGAGGAGTTAATAAAGGTTGCTTCCTAATAACTTTGATATTCTTTCCTCTCATTGCATTTCCATATGGGTTTACGGTACTGTAACTTTTCCAAAATTTCAAAAATTGTTTTCTTTCTAAACTGTTCTACATTGCAGAAGTATCTCAGAAAAAACTCATGATGGGAAACTTTTCAGCGTCAACTCAGAGGGATGCTACAAGCTCAGACAGGTAAATTGAACATAACATGGTAGCAGACAGATATCCACAGGGAACTGTTTGAATCTTAGGTGAGGCTGACTGAAGATTCACCAGGCAAGATTATTACTGAATACAGTTCTGAGATTCTTTGTGAGCCCTGTATGGCAAAAAATATGTTCTCAGAAATAACAATTGGAGAGCAATTGCAGACTATAAAAGAACAGATGAAGGGAATGGGGGAGGTTATTCAGTGCCCCATACCTCAAAAGAAGTGCTGAAAAACCTAGAAAAACTTGATTATTAACTAAATAATCTCCTAAACCTTGGGAAATTGCAGATGACCCTGTAGGACAAAGTAAGGGAGTGCTTCTATTTAGAAAGAGACTAACTGATGAACATGCACTCTTACACAAACTTTATACAATCTGTGTATATTTTGTACACATTTTGATTTCAGATCACTAATCATAAATGAGAGCAGCTCCTCGCTGGCTTAGTTGTGACATCCCCCTGAGAAGCTGATAACCTGCAGTGGCCAGGGAGCCACAGAGCTCCAGCACTGCACAGCCACACAAGGGCTGATGGGCCTCTAGCCCAGGGAGGCTGAAGCAGGATTTGAGACAGACATCACAACCCTGGCAGTGACTGCAGACTAGAACAGCAGCCAGCTCCCTTTGCAGTCTTTTTAACAGAGCAAATATCTTGTCTTGATGCATCAAGGAGCAGAGGCTTAATTTATGCTTCTGTCTCTTCTTTCCTTCTGTTCTGCCAAAATAATACCATTTGAATATGCCAATTTGTTGACTTGACATTTTCAAAGTGGGGACGTGCACTGAGAGCCCTGCCTGCCTGACATGTCTCTCCCTGCCTCCTGGGCTGAAGACTCAGCATTAGGCTAGACCTGAGCAAGCTGAGCCTCTTCATTCCTGCTGCTGCCGAGGACTTGACAGGAGGGCTGAGTAGTGAGAGCAAGACTTATGGAAAGATGCTGTAAAAAAAGCTGTCAACAGCCAATTAGCAAGAAGTTTTAAATTACATTTTTGCTTCTTTCTCCAACTAAAAATGGAAATTGAGATTAATTAGCTATTGCTTGCTGTGAAAATAGAAGCATTTATCAAGTGGGAACACATGGGGTCTGTCCTGTGCCCACAACTGCTCTCTAACATGATGACATACCAAGAGTGTGTTAGGAGTGGGGTTATGTTAGCACGCTGGAGAACAGGATTAGAGTTCAAAAATATCTCACCAACCATCACAACCCAAGTAAAGCAATGGAATTCAACCAGTATGAAGTCCTGCACTCACATGGGAATCACCAGCTCCCAGACCTCAGGGAATATGTGGTTACAGGGCAATAAAGGAGTCAGAGAACTAGGAGGAATCACTAGCTGAACAAGGGCAAAAATGCATGATAATTTTCTGCAAGAAAGGCAAATATCAGGCTAGAATGGATAAAGAGGAACAGATTTCATGGAACACGTTAAGTAAACCGTTCTGTCCTCAGAGGATATCTAATGGGAACAGGGTACCCATTTTTGGGTGCTGCTTATCAGCAAAGAGATGAGAATTCAATGGGAGAGCAATAGCAAAGACAGTATATCTAGAAAATTGCTTGTATGAATTAAAAAAGATGAAAATTGTTGGTCTAAGAAAATATATATCAGTCTAGAAATAGTGAAAAGACTGTTGAAAAATAGCAGGACATTTGTCTTCAATATCCAGATAATGGGTTTGAAATGCAGCAAGGGAGATCAAGATTAGACATGAGGAAAATATGCGTGTAATAAACACCAGGAAAAAAACATCTAGGGAGGCTGTGAAGCAGACACTTTGGAGGTTTGTCTGACTTACTCCTGGAAACATCTGTCAGGAAGTAGGCTGCAGATACAGATGACCTTGCCTTGTGACATGAGAATAGATTAAATGAATTTTTAAAGAGTATTCCAACCTTACTGCTATGATTATTTATACAAAAAGCTACACTGTAACAGTCCTTCATTGCTTTTATGTTTTTCCAGTAAGAAAAGCAAGCTTTTGCTATTAGTATTTACTACTCTGAGAATGCAGGTGGTGTTGGCTGGTCAACTAAAATAAAAACCCAGCAGCCACAGATGCAGACAACATTGTTTGGGAGTCCAAGAGTTTATCAGTGTATGAAGAATGAAGACTATATTTAAAGACATGTAGGGAATGGTTCTCACAATTAAATTACCCATGTCCAAAATGAAATTGTTCTGTACCAAAACAAAATCAACACCAAACCCTAGCCAGCAATCTAGCTAACATTATTCAAAGTGACTTACTATTATGTGATTATAATAATGTGATTACTATTATGTGATACATGCTGTTCTACAAACAAGATTAATCCACAATGTCCTTTTCTTAAATTTACTGAGGTTACTTATGCAGGAATTTTGCTGACTGCATTTTAAATTTGGCTCTGTCAGTGGTTGTACGTGAACTTGGGTTTTGCACTGCTGTACAATATTTCACTTGCACAGCAGCTGTACTGTCTGTTCAAGTTCACAGAGTATCAAACCCTGATTGCTTTTTTTGCTGTGCTAGGAAATATTGCACACAGCTCTTCTCTCATAACTTTAGCTTTAGCCCTTTGAATTGTAGTGGTTATAAATAGCTGTTATTTATAATGTAATTGTTATTTATAAAATATTCTCATATCTATTAATGGTGCTGAGGAAATGCAAAGCATCATTTTTCATTTCAAAATTGATTACACAGCTCCATAATCTGGTTGCTTTTTTCTTTTAATATGGCCTACAGTAGGCACTGCTTTCCAAAAAAAATCTGTAGAAAATAGCACCTAGTTCAGAATGACTCGATAGAAAATTAAGAGGATTAGAAGATTTAATTTTAAAAGTACTGCACAGTACTTGATAACACGGCTTTCTTGAACAGGAGAATTGAAACAAGCAGGTGTGAGACATTTTAATCTAAATAAGTTGCATGTGTTAAAATGTAAAATTTAAACAAAAAGTGGCTTTTGACTTCACACGTATGATTCCTGCCAACACAAAGGGAAGAAGACAGCATCACTTACTGGAAGAAGTGTACAGTTCATCTGATCATGCCTCTTCAACTCTAACTGGCAATTGGTTTTAGTCTGTTCAGTTAAAACAAACAAAACCAAAAACCAACCAACCAAAACAAACAAAAAAGCCCCAAAACAACCGAACTTTTTTTTGTCTTTAAAGTCCTGATTTTGTGATAGAGTGTGATAGGAATTAATCAAGTTCCTCTTCCACTTTCCTGTATGGCGAACAGGTCCTAATACCCTTCTGGGCAGAACAGCAGTAAAGGATTGTTCTTCTTTGATTGAACCTGATGCTGCTTACCCAGAAGCTGCAAAGAGGAGCAGGGCAAGCAGATGTCACTTACGTAAGTAGCAAGAAACTCTGTCATCCTAGAGCTTGCTGGTATGTATGTAATTTCTACTTTTACATCCATTGAGAGAACTTCGATTTTTTACCCTGAATTGACATCAGAAATTAGATCACAAGTTTCTCTGTGTTGTGTTATTAAAGCAGAAATACCCAAAAATGAAATAGAGAAACGATATTTCTGTGATTCAGAATTAGAAACATATCCTCTGGTGAAACTGCAGTTTTGAAGGATGTGTGTATGTTGATTTAAATATCACCCCTTGGGTGGGTGTGCTGACTTGAGCAGAAGAGAAACCAGGTACACAGTGAGGAGCAGCAAGGAAGGACCTGAGAGTGACTCAAACAACATAAAGGTTTGGCAGGTCTTGAACTCTCTGAAATCCCTTTCAAAATCTCTGGAAGATAAACAGGAGCACACTGTTGCCCGAGGTTACGTCCTGCAGTTAGAGGAAACTCTGCAGCAGTTTCCTAGGCGCGGCACACAAGCAGGTCAGTGGAAACACTCCTGACCCTTCCCTGGGCAGAGGAACTGCAGGTCGAGCACTCTGCTCCCTGCTGCCCACCAGGCTGGGCAGAGGCTGCCGCAGAAACAGAGCAACTCTTACAAGCAGTAGCCATGAAACTCAACTTCCTGCAGCTGTTAAAGCGCCCAGCATATTCTTGGAATTTCCACAGATGAATAGAGGCTTTTGACTTGCCTTATGAAGCCAGAATTGCTTATAAAGAATGGCTGATGTGAGCTGGGTTTCCCGAGGTTCCCGGTCTGTGTCCAATTTAAATGCCCAATTATATGCTCCTCTTCCTTCACAAGAGCTCTCCCTGACATTATATGGAAGGAGCAGTATTTTCTTGTTTAAAATTCTTTAGGTAATGTGTAGCCTCCAAGAAAATGCTCAATCTTTACATCAGCTGGGTCTCTGCTTGTAACATCTGGAAAAGTATTTATGGCTTCAATAATGTAATTATTAGAACATGAAAACTGTAATCCTAACAGAAAGCAGCATGCTGAGTTCCCTGATGCTGCTCTGTTTCCAAAGCCATAGTTCAAACTGCACCTGGAAAGTGTTGTAAGGGTGTTTTTACCTGTCTCATACACAGCTTCAGATACAGAGGTGAAGTGGTCTTCTACTGTGTACTGTGCCAGCTGGAGTGTGTCCAAACCTCGAACTGAATCATTTCCTCTGGTCCAGTAAAATGTGACATCGTTGATGTTATAACCCCCTGTAGTGACACACAAGCCAACAACAGTGTTTATTTTACACAATAATTAATTTGTGTTGGGCACACTAATGGTTCAGCTGTTTCTTATTTCTGTGCCTAAGAGTACAATTAGACATAAACAGTGATGTGTTTCGGCAGACTGTAATGCTTGTTCACGACAAAATGTCCAATAACATGCTGAGTCTTGTAAGTTAAAAGCTGACGTTACTGGACGTGGTCTTTCTAGATCTTCTATTTCAGTGTAGATGACAAACTAATAAAATAGATTAGTACCACCTGGTAGGCTAAAGGCAAAAGCTACCAGCCTCTAAGAAAATAGAGTTTTTATGAATTACAGCACTTGCCAGCATTTTGGCTACACATGAAATGTGCCATGTGTTGCGTCCCAAGATGCTGTTCCTCGGTGCAGTGCATTTGGTCCTCATTCCCACAGAGATGAAGGGATGAGGAGAGCAGCAGAGCTGCTGCTCACTGGTGCTGTGCTCCGACCTGAGCCTGAATCATCACTTGGGACAAGGTCCTGGCTTAGGAGCTCGGATGCTTGCCAAGGACACCAGCTCAGAAGCTGATGTTTCTGCAGGCTCAACAGCATGGCATGCTTCAGGGGCCCCAGGAGGCTCCCTCTTAACCTTCAAGAAGTAATTAGGAGCTGGATGAATCATCTATCAGAAGGCAACTGTATTTTGCACACACTTGTCAATGTGCAGCACAATCATAGCTAAAATACCTCTGTAGCTTTTTCCCATTATATAAAAGGCAGTCACTTTACAGACTAGTGTATATGATTAATTCAAGATTATGTCAATGTAATTTACATGTTAACAGGGAGCATTTGAACATCTTTTTTCTTTAGCTTACTTAGATCAATCATTCTTGTATTTGACAGATTTATATTGTACAAGTTAATAGCTCAGCTTAGGGAACAGAAACATGAGCAGATGATTATTTTTAGACTTCAGTCAACTGTAAGTAAATTACAGTGAGACAATGATGCAATACATTGCACAAGGGTATATGCTGCAGAAAGAACAAAGCTGTAGAACCACAGAAAAAAAAAGAGATGTATTCATTTTTTAAAAGTGCCTTTTAATATTTTTAAGGTTTTGGGGTTTTTTCTTGCAATGACAAAAACGGAACTGATTTCTCCATCCATCTCATGTAGGAAAAACAGGATTTCAGAAATTTTATTGTAAGAAAACACTGGGCTGGTTACCTATTAAAATGACATCTTCACCTGAAAATTCTTTCTCTGCTCATTCTTTAAATGTAAATTTTGTTTTCACTATCACTGGCAGTTATATGAAAAGGTATCATGGCCTGGAATCTTTGCTCACATTTTCACATTTATAGCAATTAAAGCTGAAACACTTTTGTGTCAAAAGACTAAGCCAAAAGCATATACATCCAAGCTAAGTTTTCAATTCCCTAAAACCACATGCTGGGAAATTTCCCAGATTTGCGAGATGTAAAATAGAAGTAACAGTTTCTATAAACAAATGATTGCATTGTCCTTAGTTAAAACAAGGAGGTTCATAGAACCAGTTTTTATGCATGACTCCAGACATGGATTCCTTTTACTTCCTTTCAGTATAAATGAACTGCAGACATTTAAATAAAGTCCAAAGAACTAGAGAGTACCAAAAAAATTCCTTTTTGTTTTTATAAGATATTCAGCCTTCCAAGTTGCATGAGATCAGAGAAGTTTTGGTGCCCACATGAATGATAACAAGCATATCTTGGAACAGAGGTTACGTTGCTTTTGTTCCAAAATGTTCTCATTAGCTGAACAATTAGTAGGTTTTGGTGTTATTTCCTATGAAAATTCTTTGGGAGCAATAATTCCAAAACTCGTAAGAATAATTTTTATTCAGAAAGCCTTCCCAATAGTTGGTAAAGTTAAATAGCACAGAGCTCCCTCTGTGCAAAGTTGTTCTTTATTCAGGGGATTAATATTTTACTAATTATAGAACATTTCATAAATTTATAGAGACAAAATCCTTAAGCCCATGTTATTTGGCTTTTACAAGTAATCCCAATTCTCTTTATGTGACACTGAGTTTTTATCCTAACTAATTCCTCAAGCCCAGAATGTCTCATTCCTGTACATTGTTGATACAGTATGAGCTGCTAGTATCAACAGGGTTAACTACAGGAATAGTAAATTTGGGATTAAACATTCATAATGCCTAATACAAATTAGTTTCTTTACCTTTCTGTTGCTAATTTTAATTTTCACTGATTGTCAAGCACAAGTTAAGTGCTTCACATGGCTCTTCACCGAATAAATGGCAAAGGACAAGTTCAAAAAGGAAATAAAATTTCAGAGATGGGCCCAAGACATGAATATGTATTTGGTCTGGGGGTCTGTGTGGGGGAAAAGTGAGGACAAACCCTTCAGCCCAGCAAGGATGAGTGGTGGTGTTCCCTGCCTCATGGCAGAGAGCAGGAGTCCCCTCTCAGCAGCATCAAGACAGGAACCCTCCAGTTTCCCAAATGTCACAGCACCCATATCAACAGAGACTCAGAGTGGCAATTCTCTGTTTCCTAACATATGCCAGCGTTACCTTCTAAAGGGTTGCAATAACAGGCAAAGAAACCAATAGGCATGCTGGCCAAAATGTGTTTTGCTATGTAGAAAATATAATTGAAGTTACTAACTAGCAACAGCAGAATACTATGCTGTAAAGGTCACTGGGGATGCTTTA
Source organism: Ifrita kowaldi (assembly GCA_013398055.1). Taxonomy (NCBI): domain Eukaryota; kingdom Metazoa; phylum Chordata; class Aves; order Passeriformes; family Cinclosomatidae; genus Ifrita; species Ifrita kowaldi. Next base: position 1,280,280 of record VZRS01008300.1, read on the forward strand.
CTGTGTAAAGCCATTATTTCATAATATCATGACATATTTGTCTTTATATTAATAACACTTAATAAAAGCCTAACACTTTGTTTCAGCTCAAACATTCGCTATAGATTTTACATTTTATTTACAAACATCAATATTTGTGCAGATGTGTGTGCATGTCTGCAGTCACAATTCTCAAACCCAGGTGATGGTCTTGGCAAGCAGTATGCTAGGATGATGACATTATTCATCTATAAATTAACACAGCTTATTACATGGGGAAACAAAGCCCATTTCCAGCCTACCCAAAAGAAAGGGTTGCAGTGCACTGACGAGAAAAGGCCACAGTCCAAGGCACACTCTTTCCTTTTTGTATTTGTTGCTTCTGTTTTCCTCAAAACTAAACACCAATGTAATGGGAGCATTTGTTGTGACACAACTGTGTTTTCCCCTTGGACAGGAGACACTTGTGTGTCGTTGAAAAAGCAGATGGAATCAATCTGAAAAATGCTTGGTTTTAATTATATGGGGAATAGTCCTTTTTATTTTTTTTAAGCCTGTCAAATAAATTGTAAATTCCTGTGGGATATGTATTTCATTCTGGAACTAGAGAAAATACTAAATGACTCATTAGGCAGTACTGTTGATTTAAATCCATACACATTGATTTACCAATGTGATCTTCCAAAGGAAAATAAAGATAAATCCCAATTCCAGTTCAAATCACTGTTTGTTAAACAGATCTCAAAAAAAGTGCTCATTCTTGAGGGATACCTGTGTGAAGAAGGTTTTGAGTTCATTTCCTTTGTGTTTCTTTCTAAAATGAAATTTTGTGGCAATCTAATTGGTCATTACCAACAAGAGGTAAAGAACACACACACACTGTTCTAAAAAGATACAGAAAAAAACTTTGCAAGTACTGAAAAGCCTTCCAAAATATTTTGAGCATGTATTGACATATATTTTAAATATCTATTTTTGTCTCACAGAATCAGTTATCCTTCTATGTTATCCCATGCAAAAATCATTTTCTAGAGTCTTGTCATATGAATAATCGCAAACATTTAAGTATAAAAATTCATGTTTCAGTGTTTGCAAAGTAATCATGTCAACAAAGTATGAGAGAACCTATTTCAAAGAAAATATGAGGATATTGTTTGATAAAATGAAAAAGTGTATTTACTCTTGTCCATCGATTGATGACATTTTTTTCCCAGGCACTGACACAGAGGCAATTAAATAAGTCAGAGCAAGATCTGCTACCACCCATCTCAGAACTGTCCATGCAGTAATTTTTTTCAGTATGAAAAACACAAATTATTAAATATTAACTATATGCCTTACAAATAAGCCTTATTCTAATTTCTTTCTTTCCTAAAGGAATCGTATCTCAGGAGGAAAAAATTACATACTGTCTGAAAGGGGAAAAAAAATAATCTCATTTGTGCTAGAAAATGCCTGCTCACAGAACTCCCTCTGAAGACCAAGAGAGTAACTGCAGGATGCACTGCAAAACCAAGCCTGTGAGAATCTCCCGGGATTGTGCTTAATCATTAATTAGCACTGCAGCATTTCAGTACTGCCACGCTATTTTCAGTGATGTCACGTGCATGTGTGTGCACACATCTTTGCACACAGATACCACTGTAATTCAACAGAGACTGGTCACATAATGTCCCTTGCCTTCTATGAAAATTCCAGCCAGTCTGGTAATATCTAGCAGAAAAAGATCACACATATTTTTCTAATTGTATAAAAACAATAAGGATTAAATGTCTTACAGCTTTCCAGTTGCAAAGTACATGTCTGCTTATCCATTGGATATTTAGTCAGATCCATGCTGCATGAAACGGTTGTGGTGATCCTTGGGAAAAAAAAAAGCAGTTTGCTGATTATTAATGGGACAAAATTGTTCATCAGTGAAAAATAAAAAAATGCCATGGATCCTGCTTGAAATAGTATTTACAGCCTAATATCTATTGTGAGGGGGGGAAAATCTATTATTTACTGGTATCTAATGTACAAGAATAATAGCATCCCAAACAGAAACCACTCCAGAACAGCTGAGTTTAATGACAGTCTAAAAAGGCCACCCTTTGCTCCCTTCTCATTTACAGTGCACATTTTCCTTTGTTATCGGCAATGTATTTTAAGATTTTGTTATCAAAACACTTTGCAAAGGGTAATCCTCAATATATCTTGCAAGTCAATCATCACAGCTTGCTTTCTCCTGTGATGTCTTCATTGCAAACTGGAATGGCAACATGCAATTCCTGTGTTCAGTCTACATGAAAGCAAAAGGGTCTATTTGGGGAAGAAGATCTATTATTAAATTTAAGAATTTATTCATATTGGTCAAGAATATTATACAAACATAAAACTACGAGACCATGCATATTCTACTTCTACAAACAGCACCATTTTCTGAAGCAGAACCTGGAAAGTTTAAAATGTAAGGCGATGCAATCATAAAGGCTGGTATGTGGTATTTACATACCTTATAGCATACAAAACTGTTCCATTAGGGTATATCCTTATAAGACGATTCTCGACAGTAACATCATGAAGAAAAGATCTTTTTGAATCAACTATGAAGGTATCTGGTACCCAAAGCATTTCTACGAGTCGACCATCTAAGCTCAAACTCTTATTACCATCAAAGCAAAGTCTCTCATCAGTCCATCGCTGCCGTAGAAATATGGTAGCTGTATAGTCCTGAAAGAGAAAAAACCAACATTATCGTACAAAGAGAGGCTGTGTTGTACTCTCTTTTACAGAAGTATATGGAAACAGCTGCTGGGCACAAACTGTGATTCTCCATGTCCCTGGCACTCCAAGAGCAGCTGTACTGAATCTTGCACTGCCAAATTCTCTAGCGCTCGATGTGAGGTTGGAAGATTTTGTTCTTATGGTCATTTACAGTAAAAGCTGATGGCCTAAGTCTGGGGCTATAAATCAGCTGAAGTCATCAGAGCTTTGTAAGCAGATAATCTGGCTCTTGTAAACCTTTAAGTTTTAGAATGATTTATGTAAGTGGTTCCAAACATCATTTTGTTCACATAAGCTAATAAACAAAGAATTTTTAAAGAACACAGTGGAAAAAGTTGAATACGTTCAGAAAGACAAAAGAAGTTAGTGAAACAGAGAAGGAATCCTGTAGCACAGTTTCTCCTTTTAGCATCACAAAGGAAACAGTGGCACCAAATTTATCAAGACCTTGAACATAGCACTCAGCCCAATTCCCCTTCAATTTAGATATGCCTTGCAGTCCTACATTAAAATGACACTATTTCTTAACACTTTTAAAACAACTTTTGATTTTACGGCATTTTTTATCAGTATTATAAATTCATCTGAAGTTCTGACCTTATTTCCCCTTTCTAAATAGTAACTAATAATTACTAATTACTAATACACTTACACTGAGTATCTGATTAGTGATTTTTTTCTTTTTATTTCTATGTGCCAATGGAGGATCTTTGAGTAGAAAAGTACATTCCATTTCATAGTTTGTTCAAAAACAAAGGTACAAATTAAATGAAACACAGCTGGAATAAATTAACGTGTGACAGCAACAATAGAAGAGAAAAACAGTCTGAGTTCAGCTGTGTCTAATCATAGGGAAAGAGTGGCTTCAAAGGCCCATGAATATATCTTTATTTTTCTGAAATGCATAAAGAGTTAGACATTTCAGCTGGAAAACAAAGATGCATGATCCACATGCTTCTCATTAAGATTAATACTCAGTAGCAAATTTCTGTTTGTATCTGTGAGAGGTGGGACTTGCAGCTGCATTTCTATGCTTATTACAGTGTTATAAACACTGTGTGTAGTGAAAAAGAAAATTACATCTCCTAACCCATATTGACTTCAGAAGGAGACAAGCCCAAAGTCATATTGCCAGCAGCTGCAAGCACAAGACATCAGCTTATCAACAAGCAGGATAAAAAAAGACTGTGAAAACTACGATACCATATTTATTTCTGATATTGTATCGATGCTTGCAATATCCATACTCATTCCAACTGACACAGGACCATCTGCAAAAAAAAAGAGGAAGTCAGAATGTAGCTCATAATTCTTTAATACTGTTCAGGAGAACTAGATAAAAAATCTTTCAATTTTTTTCCTAAATGTTTAGAAGCTATCTTAAATATTCCTCAAACACAGATTATGCAAAAATTTTAACATTTGTAGCCAAAATGTCATGCTTCTCAGCTAAAAACTTTTTTAGTTTTAAGAAACAGGCTTTATTCCTTCAATACTTCCTGGTTTATATGATTTCTTTTGTCCAGAAAAAAAGTGCTGCGGAAAATGTTACGCAATAAGGTGTGGAAGGCACAATCCCCATGGTACATCACACTCTTCTGCTCTGAGGTGCAGAGCAGTGGAAAGAATTCTTCCAGTTGCAACATCTGGTCCATCAGATGTTGGTGAAGTAAGAAGTTTTACCTGGCAATGTCACGTGGTTAATACCCAGATGGCATAGCTGAGGGACTTTATTTACTGCCCATTTAAGAATTCATGGTATGTATTGTATCATTGCAATTTAATACCTTGCTTTTGACTTCTGGCAGGAAACTTGTGATTTAAATACTTGCATTTATAAAGGAAAACTTGTCATAAGCTGAAGGCTTATTCAGTGTAGTTAAACACACCTTACCTAAGTAGTTGTTATTGTAATGCCAGTATGCTCAGATTCCCAATCTCCTGTGAATGTGCATTTCACACTGTTGGAAGGAAGATCACCAGCTGTGCATTTTAAAATGCAGAATTTGTGCAGAGCTTTGATGGAAACATGGCGTTATTCCTGGTTGAACTTTTGCAGAATAATTAACAGAGCGCTTGTACAAGGAAATTAATATTAAATCAGTGCATCTTTCCAAGCAATTGAGAAGAAGAGAACACAGTTCTGAGAAATGCAGAAATACTTTAGGTAAGATCCCTGTAGCTGACAGTGCCCCTATCTCACAGGCACACGGCTGAAAGCCCCTCTTGGCTCCTTGCAATACATTTTGTACAAATCTCCTATATGGCCCCAAATGGCATCTAGAGGAACATGGAGACCAACTCTACCCTCACCGAGAAACACTAAAGAAAAAATGTGTCATGCTAAGACATACAAGTTTATTACTATTTCCATTTTTTCCAAAATATTTTCTGTTTCTAGTACATGTGTTAAAGTCATTAAACATCTGTCACTCCTGAAAAAATCTGTAAGTCCTTTTGTTCTGGACTCGGTTGAAAGTTTAAATACAAAGCTCCAGCTTAAAGCAGGACTGCAGGTTTGCAGCATGCCCTGGTCTTTATTATGTCTTTATTATATACTATTATATGTTGGGTTTAGAAGCAATTGTTCATATACTGAAAAAAGACTTTGGAGGTTAACTTTGGAACAAAATTGATGGAAAAGCTCTCAAATCATTGATAGTTTTTTCTTCTGCTTCTTTCCATTCTTTCCATGTTTTGATACTTCAAGAATAAACTTACTTTTTCTCCCTCCAGGAAAAGCTCAACCCCACGGAAACTCAGCCCAGCTACCTGGGCTACAACAATTAATACTTATACTTACCATTGTACTATTGCAGGCACAATATTGCCAGACTCAAAAGATATGTCATACCCTCAAAAATCATTGAATTTTAAATAATGTGATTTATAATCCATTTTCTGATTTTTTTTTTAATGTCTTCCTAGAAATTCCTATGTATGACTGTAACAGTGTGTATTATTGCCAACTATCACAGGATAATTTGGGGAGAACCTCATCCAGCAAGGCACATGCTTATTGATGGACCATCCTAAGGAGATGACAACGCAGTGTTCAGATGATTATGCAGGAATCATGGCTGGGAATAATCAGGCTCTTCCTATCATATCAAGATTTATTAGTAGAAACGACACCTGATCCTTGCCTACTAAGGTGACACAGATTGGGGAAAATGTCCATGAGCAGCATTTCATTATTATCAGTGCTAGGTTGTCACACATATGAGGGGAAAAGATGACTTTCCAGAAAGATTACTGAAATTAAGCAGGGGTTAATTTCTCTGGAACCAGACAAACAGGATCCTTTTTTCTTTCTGTCACTGAGTAATACAACAGCATTGCTGTGGTGGGTGACTCCCAAGCAACACAAGACACCTGGCTCGGGTTAAGATGTACTTCAAGCTCAAACTGATTGAACACAGACCTGCCTTGGGGTTCAAGTGCCAAGGACTGGCAGCACAGTCATGGCAAAGCCGTCCTGCTCCACTCACCCCAGCCGACAGCTCTCACTGCCCAAGTGCACCCAGCCTGTCCAGCCCAGCACCCACCAAAATTCAGCAGAAAATTACATCACCCCAGATACAGCAATGTGCTGTACGGCAGGAGTTGTGCAGGAAAACAACAGTTATGGAAAGCATCTTTATTAACACAATACAAGATGCCGAGAACAGCTTTGCTCCAACAGTTAATTAAATCAGAACAAAATTAATAGTTAAATGCTGATTTCTTTTTTTTGCGTGTGAGGATAAATGTTTATTTAGTAAGGCACCATAAATTGTAAAGTATTAATAACAGAATGAGTCTGCTCATAATTATTCACCAGGGCTTCCTCTGAACTTCCTCTGAAAGGTCTCCTGTTGACAGTGTCAAAAACTGGGCAGCAAACCAGATGAGGCAGTCAGTTCCTACATTTCCATATGTTTGGCAGAAGTTGTATGTATAATGACAACTTCAGAAGAAATCTACCAATCTTCAGAAGAAAACTGGAGTCAGTCTGTCCTGCATTAGTGAAGGGAATCTTCAAAGCACGGCAGAGCATCGCCAAAGGGAGTGCCTTGTTACAGCGGTGGCTGTGCAGCCTAAGCAGCACTCGTTCTAATTTTACTGAAATTTATGTACAGAGACTGTTTCTCTATGTCCTTTATAGATATTCATAGTGATCCCAAATGAGAAAGCAGCCAGAAGAGTGGCAGAGAGCATACGTAAAACTTAGGCTTGGATCACTGCAATGATCCCAGTCCGTAGCAGCAGAATAAACCACCGCAGGGTCATGTGTGTACCTACTACTGCAATGGATCAGCACTGTCAATAACTTCCAGTGCTGAGCTGATAGCATGAGCCCTTTTCCATTTAGTTTAAGAAAACTCAAAATAACTCTGACATTCAGAAAGGCCTCAAAAGGAATGGCTTTTTGGAAGAATGTCTCATCTTTTCAGCAATATTTGATAAAACATTGCCAGTAAACAGAGAATTAAAAGGGAAATTATCACTAGAATAATTCATTATAGCTTCCTAAAAACCTCATTTTGTCTCACTGATTTCCAGCTTTGCTTTGGAGTATTACAGAACTCTTACATAATGAGATACATTATGCTTACATTTTTTCAGTGCATTTAACTTCCCTCCACAAGACATCTTCCTTGACAAATAGTTACATGAAGAAAGTGGACATGTTAAGACAAGCCTTCTGACAGATCTCAGCTGTAATTCTTGATTTGAAGGCATCGGAAGACAGACCCATTTCTAGCATGAATCAGTTTCAATTCTATTTGTTCACATCAATAATTTTTAGACAGTGATGTTGCTTTGCTGGTACAGTTTGTGGACAAGACAAAAATTGGTGGGGACCATATTAGTAACAGCTTGTTAAATCATTTGTCAAAACTCCCATATTTCCATACAGCCAAATGCAAGCAATTAATGTGGGGACAAATAAGACAGGCGGCACATACAGGATAGGAAACTGTCTTGGCAAGCAGTGCCTTTGAGAAGGATTTAGGGGCTGTCACAGACAATCATTTTAACATGCTCTCTCCATCTTATGCTTTGGCAGCAGCACTATTGCAATGTGGAGTCATGCACAGAACTAAGTTATCTTGCAATCTATTCTGTATTGGCAAGACTGTTACGAGATGACTGTGACAAGATTTTTTTTCCACGTTTAAAAAAAAGTGTGCAAAACAGAAGACACAGTTTGGTTGACAGAAAGAGAAATATTCCAAAAGACAACAAAATCTGGAAGCTTAGTATCAAATCTTGTAACATAAAATTCAAGCATTGTTTACTCAGCTCCTCGAAGAGAAGTCAGAAATGTGACCTGTCCAATGTCAGAAAATGTGTGTAGTAGTTAGTTGTGCACGTGGTTTGGCAAAGCAAAGCATGGTCCCAGTTTATGGAAGCTGGAGACAACAGGAAATTTCAAATAAGTTGATCTTTTTACTATCTGAACATAATCACCGTTTATAACTTAGAGTCTCTGGAGATAAGCCTTTGGAAGGGTATGAGAGGCAGGGGAGAACCCCAAACCAAAACCCAAACCAAAACCCAAACCGTCCTGCACGCAGGAAGCTGGGGTTTGTGGCAATCAGATTCTCACAGTGTCTCTTACTTCCCTGGGAAAGGAAGAAAAATCTCCTTTCCATGTGTATGCTGAAGTTTACATATTCTGGGCTTTTTGCTTTTCTGTAAAGGATTAGATGTTGGCTAGTTGGGACTTAAAATAGTCTTTAGATGATGGTTATTTGGCATTGCTTTCGGACATACCCTGTGAGTTTGCCTCACTAAACCAAAGGGTGTTAGACACAGCTAACATTCTGATATCTCCTTGTCTCTTTTGTACACTTCTGAAGACTAAAATCCCTTCTTCTAAGTAAATTTATAGAACTTAATATAAACAACATTTGGGGAAAAAAACAATGATGACTGGTCTTAGACAGAAGTTTGGACCCAAAAATTCGATTTGCTTTAATTTCAAACTTAAGACTGTGAAATGTATTACTCATTATGAAGCTAAGGAAAATAATCTTTTAAATGTGATTTAGAATAACTGATTTAAACATGACACTTTTCTGTACCACTTGAAAGCAGCTTCCATATTCAAATATACTTAGCTGTGACCTTTTCCTAGTCTCTCTCTTTTTAATTAGAACACTTAAATTATCACATTCAATCACAGAACAAAATCTATTTGTATAAAATTATTTACAAGATTTTTATGCATCCCTTAACAACTCTATGAACCTGATCCAAGGCTCACTGAAGTCTGCAGGAATTGCTCATTAATTCAGAGAGTTTGGCACAGCACCTAAAGCTATAAAATTGATCTACATGGTTCCAGCAGAAAACCTGAGGTGGAAATCAACTTGTATTGCTGAGATAAAGTGTCAGGGTAATGTAGCACATTTAAGGGATGTAAGTGTTGATTTTTAAACCCCTTATGCCAGCTTTTCTATAGAGGTATTTCATATATATCTGTAAGGGTAGGATAGATATTATTGCATTGAGGACTAATATCTACTAACATTAGTATAGGAGTATTTCATATTCCAGTCCAAAGAATGGCTAAAGTCATTCTAGATTCGGAGGTTTTTTTAATTCTTTATTGCAACAATCTGTTCATTTTATGAAGACTTGCTTGATGAACCAGCTCAAAGAGGGACATTAAAGTGGTATAGATAAGGAAAGAGAACATTCTTAACAGCAGCACTGAGATGAGGGCAGAGCTAAATAACCAGTCCAGCTGAGACTCCTCTGTATTAAACAGTATGTAAAGCACCCTCACAATTTGGCAACTGGTATGTGCCACCCACCAGGGACAAACATAAAACACTCAGCCAGTTTTAGTTGTGGGCAAACCTCTGACATACTAAGACTGGCTTCAACCAGTCCAACTTTGGGCACCCGATTTAGGTGCTTAGAGATGGGAATGACAGTCTGTGTTACGCATGAATGGCAACATTTGCACAGCAAGGGCCTGGAGGGGTGACCTGTGTGGGAGGAGATGGCTAAAGTAAGGTGAGACAAATTCAGAATTAAAATCTAGAAAAGCAGTCAATTCAATCCATGTAAGGAGAGGAGAAGACAGTTTTTATGTTGTTGTGCAGTCATTGGACGCAAACGAAAAAGGTCTTCATAGTCCCCTTGTTAATGACACTACCCAGATTGGGGTATGTGGTTGGGACATTTCCAGTCATCCAGTCCTACCACAAGGACCAAACACAAATTAATAAGCAAATGGAGGGCTTATTAAAGTAAAAAATTATGAGCTGCCATAAATTTTACTTGAATAGTAAATATTTCTGTTTTTTCTGGCTTTAGGAGAAAGGAACTGTCATTTTATGAATGTTTGTTTATACCTAATGTTTTCTTTTCAGGATAAAACCCCATTTGGATAAATATTAAGGAGTTCAGTGTCACTGATTTTGCAAGAGTATGATTGTATCTTGGCAGCAATCATCACTTCAAAAATCCCCATTTCCTGCCTGAAGAAAATTTTCAAGGACAAGTAACTTTGAAATTATTTTAAATGAGATTATTCTAAAATTTAAGCTCACCTCTGGCCCTCTCACACTTGATAAAAATCACATTTCAGAGTTCCATTATGACTCACTAACGTTAAGCTTAAAGCACTGTAGATGGCAACAAATAATACCATCTAGTTTTATGACAAATTCCTTCATGCATATTTATGAGTGTGTATCTAACTGCACAATAAACAGAAATAGACATACTTTTGAAAGCAAAGGAATATTGGCCAAAAAAAGCCAATATTCCCTTCTTCTTTCCTAAAGAAAAGGAAGCCAAGTGTCTCAAAAAGGCTGGCTTTAGCATATTTTAGGAGGATATTTCTGGATATCAACATACACATACCAGATTCCCATTAATGGAAATCCTTTCATTCAAGACAGCAAACATAGATCATCAGGTGCATATCCATGCTCTTCTGTTCATACTTCTAGAAAGTTTCCTTCTCAGAGTACATCAGCACCGATAGGTTGCACAATCAGGACTGTGCAGGCTTTTACAGTAGCCGAGGATGTGTACCAGAATGCCCGGTTTATGTTTACAACATGCATTTGTTCATTAGCCTACTCGAGCCTAATCAGCTGTTTGACCTTAACGAACTGGTCTGTCTCTCACTATTAACAGGCAAATGTCATCCCAAAGAAACAGGATTTGGGGGGAACGGTGCAGGGGGATGTCACAGAAGAGGTATCAATGACTAAATTGCTACTCTGGCTTCTTTGACAGCTGTGCTGCAGCCATTGACAATATTCTGAGTAAAGCCAGTTGTATCAAAATCTTTCTAACCAAGAACGGACACAAGGTGCACCAGCTGCAGGCAAAAAAACACCATACAAATCAGGAAAATATTACATGGAACCAAGCTAGCATAGCTGTGGTCACACAGATAAATATATGCCACAGGTTTATTAAGCTGAGGATCTAGGTGGTTTGCTAGCTCTGCTTCCGAGAAGAGCAATAGCTTCTCTTGGGCCTGAATTTCATGCGAAGTGTAGCCCACCCTGCCAGTAACGGAGAGGGGTCAAGACTAGGCTGATCCCACTCCCCAGCCCAAGCACATATTCCTCTATAACAGGGAAAGTGATCCCAAATGATCTCACAAAAATCTACAGGTTCGAAAATCAGGAGGAGCATTGCTTGAATTATCCTAGCTTGAATTATTCCTACAAAGTAATTTCTCACAAAACCACCAACCCTGCATTTAGAAGTGGCATAAATAAAATGTATTTTTTTCAGACCGCCATCTCATTCCTTCAGCACTAGGGCTAATAAAGATCCATCAAAGATTTCTGAGGCAGTGTTTGCACACCTGAGCTGTAGTGAGCATATGCAGCAATGCTGGCACTGTCTGGAGGTGCGAGACTGGCTGCGTGTGTGACACAGACTCGATCTGTGCCTGAGCTCCTCTGGGATTTCTAGGCAAACACAGAGAGGCCTTAACGCTGAACAAAACATCCAGGCAAAAAAATAACTATAGCCTTGCTGCGATACAGCTGGGGAAAAAAGATGGAGAAGAGAAAAGGGAGCTTTGTAACTCAAATGTGCTTTACTTTAGGTCTTACTTGCTATCCTAGGATTTTGAAATGAGACTCTGTTGTCTACCAAAGCACATTCATCATGGCAGTGCCAACATATCTCTAGTACTAACATGAGGTAATGAATAAAATATATTAATGGCCACTGAACACATAGTTATTTTACATAATGCATCATCTCCAATGAGAAAGGGCTAGTTTATTTATTAAAGTTACTTTTATTTTGCTGAAAATCTCCTTAGAGCATTAAATATTTTATAGCAGTTTTATTGTCAGCTAAGATAATTACAATAAAAACAAACAGATGAAATAGTTTTCCCCTTTTTCTTCACCCTAAAATACAGGTATATCTTAAAATTGTTATAAATGGATTTGGAAATGGCACATGATGTGGAGCATCCATATTGAACCAGGTATTTGAATGGCAAGAGGTAACAGTATGGTCTTAGAAACTCGTTAGCCAATCATTTTTTAATCAGGATATAAAGAGATATAAAATATTTCATTTGACATTCATACATCTAAGATTTCTGAACATCTAGCTTAAGAAATATTGCCTAGCATTCACTGCAAGTTTATTTTCTGACAGACACATGGTGCTGAGCTTCTTTTCAACATGCAGAATATTTTCTTCTTCAGCGTTCTGCAATTTCTCCAGGAAGAGATCTTCATTCGTAACTCCTCAGTATTTCTGATACATGCACTGACCTCAAACAAGGGAGAGGTTTTTCACTGAGATTTCAGGTGCCTGACTGCACTGCAGGGCAGTAAAATCAGCCTTGATGCAGTAGACTATGTGGGTCTTCCATTCTGGTGACCATTGCTTTCTGATGCACAGAACTGACATTTTCGTTTCGTTTTCCCTTTTCAATTCATTTTCCCCCCATAATTTTTCAGTAAATCTGTTCAGTGACCTTTCAGACCTGAGGCAAGAATCATTTATTAAATAATTCTCTTGCAATCTTATAGTTGATGCACATAATACTTTGCATAGTAACATGATTTGCCTGTGCTGTTATGAACAGCTTGATATATAAAGCTTTCAAATCTTTAATCAAAGCTTTTTATAGTTATTATTTAGGAAATTAGAGGAAATTATGCTTTTAAATAGGTAAGATGTTACAGCTTATTTCATGAAGGTACACGTACAATGATAGTCAAGTTTTCTAAAGGAGTCTGGAAGTTTAGCTTGGAAATACCTGGAATATACAAATTTCACCTTGGGCCACAAAAGCTATTAAACTCTATCTTATTGTATCACAGAACATGTATAATCAGGTTGGTGGCTGTCAGACATCAGAGGAAAAAAGTACAGAAAAAAAAACTTTGCTATCACTACTGACTTTTAGACACCACATTTTGTTACAACTCAGTCTTATTGAAAGAGCTTTTCTACTTACTGTCAAAAAATGGACGTAGATACTTGTTGTACCCTTTTATTATTTTTTGTATTGTTGGAGGTAGAATTTCACTTTTTCCTTCAGCTTCAGGAATTTGCATTGACCTAGAAGGAATTGAAAAGGAGGATGTTTTAAAAGGGCATAATTGAAAGAACAATATTCCATAAAACATCAGATTTCATAATCTGTATTAGTCTCTTATTGGAAAAAAAATCACTTTTATACCTTAAAGTCTATTATTTCTTTGAAGTCTATTATTTCTTAACAGTCCATCTGAGAAACAATCTTTAATACTTTATCTGTAAACTGGGCATTATGGTTATAATCTAGGAATGTGGAAGGGATGCTGATTGTTTCTTTCAGCATTTAAAATTAAGCTTCTCTTTACATAATGAAATACATTATATTTAGGTCTCAGAGACAGAAACCAACCTCAGAAACTGCTGCATAAAAACACTCTTAAAATCCTGCTTTCACAACACAATTTTTAAACAGGTTACAAAAATAATCCTGTTGGGCAAAATCAGTGAAGCATAATGAGAATTCAAGTACTTCCTTTGTTCAGAAACAGCTACAAAACGATCCAAAGAAGTCATGTATAAATAATTACAACCCATCTCTGCCTAACCCCGAAGCTGAGCACCCCAAGACAGTGAGCAGGGTGTGCTCTTCAGAAATTAAGGCACAGGTGGTACCAACTACTTATTCCCAAGGATTTGAGAAAGGTGGGGTATTAATTATGAAGGTGAGAAGCACACAACTAACTGATCGACTCAGTGAAGCCCAGCTGGCTGCAGGCAGAGGCACTGTCTCTCCTGATGGAGAGCAGCCACCTATATAATCACCAGGAGAAGGGTCTGTGGGTTTTACCACATGGGCATGACTAGTCCCTAAGAGTGACCAGCTCCCCTACAGTAGGTGCAGGAGCTGCAGCTGTGGTGATTTTCTTCTAGCAGAAGAATCTAAGAATAAACCATTAGGTAAGGGGCTACCAGTGTTTTGTGGTCTTTCCTTACAGTGCTAAATCCTCACTGAATTTCTTAGTCTCAGTTTTTTCTAGAGCTGGTCCTGGAAGTTCTGCTTGCTCTTCTGCATTATATTTCTGGGTCTCTTGTAGCTTTCCAAACCTTGATATTTTGATTTTGCTTTGTTGTTTCTGAGAAAGCTTGAGTCATTTTGTCAGGACACTGAGACTTTCATCCACTTGGAATAATCCAGTATCTTAAACTGGCAAAGCTTAAATGCTAAGATGATCTCACTGCATACACGTGGCCAAATCACACTGTGGGTTTAGATGTGGTGTCCACTGGCTTCAAAAGCTGCTGTTGCTGTGAAATTTTTTATTCACCAGACCCTATTGCCACAGAAGTAGCTGTTTTTCGTTAGTTGCCTTGTAACACAAATATCTCAGCTATTTGAATAACCTTTTTTTTCCTTTATTTTTTCCCTGTATTTTATTTCTATATTGCCAGAGGATGATGTTGTTATACCCTTGAGTAACGTCAGCATTGGAATAAAGACAGTTTCTCCTGTAAGTTTTTTCCTAAAGAAACAAACACAGTCATGCTGAGTTGAGATGCGACCATAAATAAGAAGGCCAGTTTTATGTTGCATAAAAGTATTAAAATTGGAAATGCATTTGAATGTAATTAATTTCTTAAATACTGGAATTGGAATTTACATATAAATTTTAGCTAAGTGTTCAGTGTGCTGCACGAGTTTAATTTCACAGCTTTACTGGATTGCTCTTGAATAAGTTTTACATGTTTTGAAATGCTAAAGGAAAACTTGTTTCTTTTCTACTGCAAGGGTATAACATTTTTCTGCTGACCAGTATGCAATTGCAGAGTGGTCTGGTTTGTTGTCATTAGCTCCTATTTTCTGAAATATATCTTTAAAAGATTTATGGAAGTCCTTCCCTTAAATGACCTGCGGTAATTCATAATTTTCCTTATTAACACATGATGTGTAGTCTCTTATCACGGGTCTTTTGAGTGCTATGGTTAAGTAAGCCTAGGAAAGCTGTTGTGCTGTAATTGAGGCTGTGAATTAACGAGGCATGGTCCCCTGTGTGCTGTTTGGCCACAAAACCTCGGAGAAGTCCTATCATAGCAAGGCAACAAGTGAGAGGAACCTGAGGCCTCCTAAACGTGAGTGAGTGGTGTTACCAACCTGCTGACTTCGGGGGATGCTCAGAGGCAGCTTGTCGATGTTGAAAGATAAGGAACGTACAGAGCTTCTGCACCTTAAGCAGCTTGGGGTTTCTGTGTTTTAAGGGACAATGCCCTGTTTCCTTTAAAGTGCTCTTTGATTCACGTGCTCCATTCACAGCTCAGCCACAGTGAGCTCACAGCTGCACACACGTGCAAAGGGTAAAGTAAAAGTTGAGACTCATTCCACTTATGCATCTACATCTTCTCATCAATGCATCAAAACATCTCTTTTAACCAATATTTGTGTTGTTCTGTTTAAGTATATGTTTTACAGTTAAAGGAAGCTGTATGTTAATACACATTCCTTGATATATGTGAAATACCTTGGCATGCATCTAAGCATCGAATTGCCTTGCAACAGGTGTTCCAACTGAGGAGTGAATTGGCTTTTACAGAGCAAGACTGAGTATATAATTATATTTCAGCTGAAAATATCTATCTGTTCTGGGCTGTCAATGTATAATAAAGGCTTTAACTCATCAGGTTCAATGCCCTCTGGTTGCTTTTATAAAAGCTGAATTATAATTATTTATTTTCCTAAGTCATTCTTGTGGCTCAAAAACTGAGAATTTTTGTGGGCTTGGCTAAACTTGAAAGGTACAACAACTGCTTGTTATTTAAGGTACTTTCAAGTTAGTATCTTAACAGAATGGGGTAACTGGAGGGGAAAAAAGGAACATTTGCCCTAAAGAGTAGCATATATCACTGATTTAAGCAATAGTACAGTCTAGACACATATACGAGAATATTTTTTCTGGCTATTTTTTGTCAGAAGTTATGTATCAAGAAAGAGACAGAAACACCTTGGAACTGCAAGAAGATAAACAAAATGCCAGATACAGTCTGAACAAGCTTTTGAAACACTCCCCTCAGGAGAGCAAGAATAAAAAAAGCTTTTTTTCAGGCAATTCACTGACAGGCGAAGGGCTTACAGATGCAAATAAAGGTGTTATTTCTGGTTTCATACTTGTGCTTAATGATACAGGGTTTTATACGGTCTTTGCAGATAAACTGTAGCAAAACCTACTACATCACTGATTAATTCTCTGCTTTGAAACAGACAGTACTGTCACCATTTTTTTTGTTAAATGGCGAGGTTGAAACTGTAGCATTATGTTACCAGATACAATAACAAACAGTGAAGTGCTGTAAGTGCTCTTAAGCTCAGCAAAAAACCAAAACAAACACATTCCACAGAATTTTCTGTCTCTGATGCCTTAAACTCGGGCTAGCATTCTTTATGTTAAAAACACCCTATCTGAAACAAATGGAGACCCTTCTGCAGACCAAATAGCAGACATTTACTTAAGCTGATTCCTGATAATGATAAATTTGCCTCAATTTTGCCATTACTATTAAAAAAAAAAAAAACTTCTGGGAAGGCAATTATACAGGCAGCTCCCCAGATATGTGATTGTAATGTAATTTAGTGTTAAGTAAAGTGAAGAAGTGTCATCAGGCAGGGAGAGATAGAAAGGGAAAAAAACAACCCCACACCATTATTGTCTGTAAATTATTCAGTAGAAGAAACTCTCTCCACATGTTGGGCAGAGCTTATCCAAGTGTAATGTCTAAGGGACCACTCGGCAAGAAATCACGGCCCTTGCTTTGGGTGCACCTCAGCCCTTGGGTTTTGCTTACAAATATTTCTCTGTTTCAGTGCCAAGCAGGATAGTTGTTGTTTTAAACAGCACTTTCACAAACCCGTCCTGATTTGTGCACAGGAAAAATGCATTTTTGTACCCAAGCATCATCTTATCTGTGAGAACCAAGGGCCAGAGCTGCTTCTCAGCCTGTGTCTGGATTTGGGTACAACGGGACCACATCAGCTCAATGCTGTGCACTTGTATCCAAGCACTTGTACAGGTGCTCTGCGTGCACGCAATCCCGGTGGATGCTACTCAGGAATGAACTGCCTGTGCTTCTGGACACTTGCAGCCAGGTGAAGCTGTAAGAGGGGCCACAAAGTCTGTCTGATGATAATGAGCTATGTACCACAGGCTGAGCTCCTGGGGGAATTTTGCCTCCTTGCTCCTTAGGTGCTTCTGAACTCATTGGTCTCTTAGCGGTGTTTTATTATTGCTAAGCCACGTGTCATCCACTTATTATAGTGTGGCAAGTCACAGCTGAGGAGGAAGGAAGGTGGAATTAGAGCAAGTGTGTATTTTGGACAAAGATCTCTTTATAGGACTGGAGAAGGTGGGGGAGGTGGATGCTTTAAACTCACTTTCAGGGGACTGTTCCACCTGTCCCCGCTACTAAGAGAAGGCTTTATCTAAATGTGTGTTTGCACACCCACTTAAATTAAAGCTCAGATAGAATCTTATTGTGAGGAATTTACTGCAAGATGAAGTAGGTTAGGCAATTCTAGACAGGGAATTGTCTCACAGACTTTAAATACTTCAGTTGAAGGTAATGGTGACGATGTTTAACCTGTCCATCCTTACATTTTCTTATCAGAATTACTTAAAGAATACTTTTGCCCATTTTTATAGAAGGACTATATTTTAAGTTCTCCATTTCTATATTTTTTTGTCATGGCAGCTGCACTGTTAGAAGGGTTACTTGTAGCCAGAGGAGATCATTTTCACTTTCCCGCTTAATGCCACTCAGATTTCCTAAAGACTTCATGATTTCATAACAGAGAATAAGAAAAGTGTGTTTCAAATAGGTAATTCTGTTTAAGATACTTTCCTTTCAGTGCACAACAATAATTTTACTGTCTCAAGCTTGTAGTAAATCTAGGTGGACTGTGTGCTTCTGTCCTTGGGCAAGGCACTATGCTCCAGGCAAGGACTGTGTGCCTGCCTGAATTTTTTAAGCATCTGATACAATACTCACTCTCCCCAGTAATCCTTCATTTGAGGGTTCATATGTTTCATAAATTCCATTCTTTTTCTTCCTCATCAATCTTTCCAATTAAAAAAATCTGTTAATCAAGGCAGCTGAGATTCATGAAGCTCAGTCTTCTATTTCTGTTATTAATACCCAGGTTCTTCAATTTTTGTAAGAGGCAAGATTCAAATGTTAAGAAGATTTTACATTGTTACCAGGTCATATAAGTTTCTAATTATAAGTAAGTTTATTATAAACCAGCTGATATAATAATATATTGAAGAAATAATATTTTTATCAAATACTTCTTACCTATAGAGCAGCAATAGGAAAAGGGCTCTGAGACTGCAGCACTTAAGACTGCACATTGTCACAAGTTCTTTCAGAAGTTCGTGTAGCTCCTAAAAAACAAAAAGTGCAGAGGTAATATTTTACAGCACATATGCATTTTAAACACAAGAATTTCCAAAGATTTGAAACACTAAAGATATTGCATCTTGAATAGCTTCTACTATAAGTGTATTCGTAAATATCTACATCAATTAAAAAATCTCAAAACTTGGAAAAAGAGACGGCGTCAGGATTCATTTAACTTACCGACAGAAGCTGCATTCCAGTGTACTACAGCTCTTTCATTTTTGCCTCTGCCCTTTAAATACTAGGAGAAGTAATTGCTGTGAAAAATAATGTAATCCTGTGCAGGAGAATTGCAAACACTGAGTTTTGTCTCTGCTATTCATGCTTGTGAGTGCATCTCTGGCACATCAGTGTCTTTTCTTAAGGGACAACACATGACCCCATCTTAGAACATGGAGCTATTTAAGAGCAACCTCTCTGGTACATGCGTAGATCAACACCTCTGATATGTAACTCTGGTAACCTTTCTGGTAATGAGAAAAAATGAAATTATAGGCTTCTACCTCTAGCTACTGAAAAAAAAACCCCTTTGTATATAAATCATATACAACCATCCGCATTCATGAAAATGTTTGGCTGAGGCAAGCTGTCTTTTCTGAATGGGACTTTGCTTTTGTCAGTATGATTCACATCCATCATGGTTATTTTAAGGAATCTGTCAGCTCTGTAATCCATTTCTGGATGAAAAGAGTATCAATCCATAGTGTAATGCAGTCATGCAACAGATCTGAAACGCAGAGGCTGTGCACACTTTTGCTGTATTTCATCAGAGAACAGAAATCTTATTTGTAAGACTTGCTTCAAAACTAAAAAAACCCTACATGTCAGGAACGCTACCTACCCAGGATCTGTAAAACAGCTGTTAAATGCTAATAAATGCAAATGAAATACGTGTTTTAGGTTTCAGGAAGGAGCAAGCAAACATAATATTTTCAGTGTCCAGAATGAGTTTTTCAGGAGTATTTTGCATTTTTATTTCCAACTAAATTGTTTATAGCAAAGAATTTGAAGTTTCACAACCTGCACTTTGTTTCACTGTTCTTTAGTGACTAAAGTAAAATGCCAGCAAGCTTTTTAAAACCCAAAGTAATTTTTCTTTCAGTCTACAGTTCTAAAAAGAGCAAAACTAGTGGTATTTACCTAAATTAATGCCATGTGAATGGGGTATGACTTTTATGTAACAGTGAAGTGACAAAATAAGTTGTTAATGCCTCCAAAGAAAAAGGAAAGCCATTTCAATGGCTTTTTAAACAAGCAAACATTCTCAACATCTTGGCTACTTTTAAACATACACCAGCCTGGTAAATATTAGTGTCAAAACAAATCATACACTCCTCCTGACTTCCACAGAAAATCATGCATGAGACATTAAGAGAGCTAGTAATAGGAAAAAACAGCACAGAGGAGCAGATGGTGTTGTCAGAACATTGCTCTCTACATGCTGATTCTGTAACACCCCTGGTGCAGATCGTGGGATCTCTTTTGCGTATCTCATTTTGGGTTTGGATGCTTTCTACATTCATTATCTTTATCTCACAGGAAAATATGCTAAAAATAAAAAGCCTCTTACTGACTTTATAAGTACTTCAAAAAGCTGCTTTTATATTTAGCTTTTGAATTGCTACTATGAGCTCCTAATATGACTGAAGATCCTCTATAAACAGATTAAGGAAACCTATGGATATTTCTGTACTTGTTTGGGTTTAGTTTTTACTGAAGATGAAGTGGAGTGGGCTTATTACTGATTTCTTTCTAAAGCAACTGGTTTACCTTCAGTTCTTCACCAATATCCAAGGTAGCAATTTTATGGGAGGCTGGGATGGGGAATTTTGGTCTTTAACACATGAAAATCCAAGCTACAGTACATATACTTTTGTATGCTCAGGAAAAGAGCACAGGAGTAATAGAAGGGAAAAGATCTCTTACTTCTGTATAAGAAATACTAATCAAGAGATCTAATTGCCATGTCAACTGGCTTGCCATCACTGCAAAGGGACACTGCATGCCAGCCAAGGAATAGAACTGGGTAACTGCTGGAGTCTTGAGCGGTTTCACAGATAATACTTAAGCTGGATTTATAAATCCCTGCTGCATGTGTGTACATGCTTGCATGCACGCACACATTTTCTCTGCTGCCCCTTTTTTGTGGGGCTTACTGAGCTGGTTTGTTCTGCTGAAAAGCCTGCCTCTTGGCATGTTTGCACATCTGGACCTTTCCTGTCACATATTTCTTTATCAAATACTACACATTCACAGCAGGATTCCTTCCTGCATGCACATACCTATGGCACTACTGGTATTTAAAACTAGTTCAGCAGAACTCATACTATTTCCCTCTCACCCTAGAAAAATAAGCATAACCTGTTTTCTGCATAGAATATCGAGCCATTTGGTTTAACTAGACAGGCTACATGCTGTCCAAATTATTGTGTGTGTATTGACACATCTTGTTCTAAACATTTAATCGAGGTGAAGGTAACAAATCTGCCCCAGTTTCTCATATGATGAGACAACATTTTTCTACTTTTATTCAGATCAGATTAGGACTGTAAAATGCCATCCAATGTTTCGACATTTCTCATGGGAATTCGGTTATTTATTATCTCCAGCATGACAGGAAAAGTGAATTATACAAGTTTCACAAACATTTGAGGCTGAAATCGGGTGAGGCAGAGAGCTGGCAGAGATAGTAGCAATAGCTGAAGATTTCACTGGAAGTGAATTTTGTGTGAATGAATTAAAGGATGAGATGTCTATTATGTTGAAGTACCTTATGCACAAGTGGATGCATGGGAAAGACTAGAAATTATTAGATAATACACTTTGTCATATGGCAGTGGCCATATGCCTGAATTCCCATGGCTGCTACTTCAGGCATCTAAAACTGTGTGTAGAATTATCTTAAAATAAAAAGCAGATGGTGAGTTTTAGAATATAAACTGAATTAGCATCACAGTTGCATTTTACTTCCACATCCAAACTGTTGAATGACAGCACCTTTAAGTGCTTGACTGAAAAGCAGCTGGAAACTCAGGAGAGATTCACCCAGAGTGCCAGAGACGTACAGCTGCCTCCCCTGCTCTGGATTCTCTGCTGGCATTGTCCACTAGAACTGCAAAGTAACCAGTGAGCTTATCTGTTCTCTACTTCATCCTCTGTTTTTTAGATCAAAATGAACCAATTGGAGGGGAAACGATGGAAAGCTGGAAACACTGAGGACTCAGTGGGAGAGAGGGAGTGGGCATATGGAAGTTAAGGTAAGATTGGGACGTAGAGGGGATATACCCCTTGGGTCGATTGGGGTCAGCTGTCCCAGCTGTGTCCCCTCCCAGTTTCTTTTGCAACCCCAGCCTCCTTGCTGGTGGGGTGGTACAAGAAACACAAAAGGCCTTGACTCTGTTCAAGCTCTGCTCAGCAGTAACTAAAACATCCCTGAAATATCAACACTTGTGTTCACAGCACAAATCCAAAATATAGCCCCATTATAGCCACTGTGAAGAAAATTCACTCTACTTCAGCCAAAACCACCACAGCTGGGAAGAGTCAACTGCATACAATAGATTGACAGTAGTCACTGACAAAGCACTTAATGGAATAAAGTGCCCTGATATCTGTATTTGGGTTAATCTGGATGCCTGTCTGTAATAGCTGTATTTTCATGATACTTCTTAATACTCCCTGAAAGAGAAAGAAATGCAAAATTTTCACACATTCAAATATTTTTCCATGTTAGGATTAATACTGCAGAGAGTGCTGCTTGAGTGAAAAGGATTGAGGGGCTTTTTTAATGGGGCAAACTAGAAAGAACGAATAAAACCCAGTGGCAGCAAAACTTCATGTTTAACTGGGGAATTGACTGATGAAAGTGGACAAATACATGTGTCCACATCCTCTTATAAGGGGCACCCTCTTACTTGGCTGCCAAACTGGCTTTTGACATACCAGCTAGCTTGTTTCTTAACCCTAGGCACATCTGATCTTGCCTAGCATGGGCATAAACCATGCAAGTCTCCTTGGGCAAGTAATCAAAGTTAGATTTACTTGGTCAATAGAGAGTAGCTGTCTCGTCATGTTTTCTCTGCAGACAGGCAGTGCAGGGGCCCTCTGTTGTGACAGTATTATGCCAGCAATTGAATGGCTGTTAGGTCTCTACTGCTGCTATATCTGGCAACAGTTTGAAGTGAAACACTGGATTCCAGTTATGCAATGATCTTCTGATCAATACAGTTGTCATCTGTGCCAGGTAACAGAAGAGTAATTTTTCTCAATGAAAAGCTTGGGAAGTTGCTCCAGTCTGAGAGCATCTTCTCAAGTTCTGCACTCTGAGAGGTTTTTGTTCAAAGATATCTTTCAACAACACAAGGTCATACTGTTAAATAAGTAGAATGAATTTAAGATTCACCAAAAATGAAAATTGCTTCTCTGGTATAGAAAAATGAGCTGTAACTGAAACTTCATAATTAGAAATTGTTTATATAGGTATTACATGAGTCTTTAAAATTATCCCAAGTAAATCAGTTTGACAAATACATTTATTAAAAAAAAAAATGAGCATAGCATGCATGATTTCAGACTGTATCAGCAACAACTCAGGGATTTACTTCAATGTCCCAAATAACGTACAAGTTAACGTGTAAAATCACTGTCCTCAAAATACACCAGAAGGTCGGAATTGAAGTCAAACAAATCTATTGTTGCAGCCTTTAAAATTTTTTCAGTATCAGCACTTCTAGCCACCAAAGGAGTAGGGACTAACAGTATGCTGCTAATACTTACATAATTAAGTACATGAGAGACATTTGGTGCCCTGGATTGAGGGCACCAAACTATTTCTCACCGAGTTCCCTGTATTATCAATTTCATGAACATCAAAGCCCTAGAGTAAGTTACATAACCTATGATAGGATTATTTTATATGTTTATCTGTTGTTTTCACTCTGTGCACTTTAAATACAGTACATATTGTGGATTAGCTGGGAAATAACTGGCAGAGATGCTGTTAGCATTATACAGTTTTCCTGGAAAATTAATTTCAGATTTCTAACAAATGGGTGCTTAGGATGACAATACAGTTCTAGGAGTTCCCTTCATGGAGCAAGCGCCAGATGTCCTGCTTCCAACCAGCATAACACAGAACTGAAAGGTTTCAACAATGTACAGAAATGGATGTAGTAATAAACATTCAGAGAACAGGTTTTAAGAAATTAATGTGTTCATGTGACTGCTCAAATGTAGTACCCATTACAAGCTCTGCTTATATCTACTGGGAAACCTACAGAAAATGTGCCCCACAGGCTATTTTCTAGTTTTAAAAGGCAGAGAATTAAGTAACTTACCTCCCCTTTGTTCCTTAATACGATTTTAGATAGCTGACACTCGAAAGTCTGGCCATATTAGTGGTGTTTGAGTCACGGCTGATGATTACTGCCATTTGTAATTACCCAAACAAATCAGAGATTTATGGAGTTATTAACGGCTGGGTTTATGTGCATACAGACTTTTTAAAATCTTTTGCTCTGGACATCTCAGTTCTGCTATCTGGGCAGCTGGACCTCTACATAAATCTGCAAATGTTTGAGTCCTCTTGTACCAAAATACAGGTCTCTCAAATCTGAGACCTATACTGGCTTTTTAGGTGTTTGTCAACACTCCAAGGTCCTCCCACACCCAGTCCCACGGACAAGTGGGGGTTGCCTTCTGCCACACCAGTTTTACAGTCACAATTCACAGCCCACCCGCGTGGCTTCAACAGGGTGCGAGGCTCAGGTTTTGTGCAATTTAAAGAATGAATGTGTTTGAGTTGGGTCAGAGAGGCAGGGAACCTTCCGAGGCTGCAGATGATGAATGAAACCTCAAAGGCACCTTTGCAAAGGTTTTGACTATGCAGGAAGGAGCACACAGCTGTAGTGTGGCAAACACTGATGGCTTGGGTGGTCTCCCGTCCACCATCTGAGACCTGACAGCTGCCTGGGAAGCACTTCAGGTCACCAAGTTTCCAAAGGGCACCCACAAGCGTAGGCTGAAGGCACATAGAGTGCTCCTGCAGCACTGATACCTCTATTACTTACACAGATCAAGATAATGTGGTTTTATCACCTGCAGCAAAATGGACACAGTTTTGTTTGGGCACTATCAGACTGGATATGATTAAGCTAAATAGTTGAAAATCCATAAAGTTGGACAGGATATGCTGGTCCAAATTAAGAAAATAACAACTTCATTTGGAAAGACAAATGAGATCCTGCCTTTGTTACGCCAGTTTAAATTACTGTTCCATATGAAAGTTAGCAGATCTAGAATCTTCTAGCCCTTAACCTGGAGGAGAGTCTCCCCACATAGACCCTGATCACTGTGAGCTTTCCTCAGCATTCTCACGTTGTAGAACCTATCCAGGACCCAGCTAATGTTCCTGCAGCTTCCCTCATGCAGCCCCCAGCCTGGGAAATGAGGGTCATCTCACTCTGTCACTGAACACACCTTTGAGGCTGTGAGGGGAAAATAAGAGCCCTGCAGTAGCAGATTAGGGTCAGTCATATCCATCTTCTCTCCCCACTGAATATTGTGCAATGTGCCTTTGAAATTTATGACAGAGAATAGCCCCTTGGTGTGCAATTAATTTTGTTTCCAGTTGCAAATTCTTGTTAGTTTGGGGGCAAAGGGGAAGAAGGAAAGGAATATACCCCAGAGATGCACCTTTTTTTCCATTCAAGTTATGAATTTGAACCATAGACTTTTCTGGGTTTGATTATTGTTATGCATATCTGAAACCTTCCAGAGAAAACTTTATTTTTCTTAGTCACCGAATATCTACTTCTCAGTTTGGGTCCAAGGTCTTGGACTCAAATTCCTCAGTGACTTGGTAAGTGTCCCATAACCAGGAAATTTACAAACTAACCATTCTGAGCAGTGCAACAGGATGAAGACTGGGAGAAAATCAGTTTCCAAAGCACTTCAGGTTTTTTTTTAAATCTACAAAGCTTTTGTATTTGAAATTAAATGGTCCAAATCAATATGCTCAAAATTACTCGGTAGAATTACATATTTTAGCAAATAATAATCACAAGACAAAATGCATTTAATTGTACAACCATGCAAAAATGTGAATGTTGTCCAAGTTGAGTGTCCTGGGCTCAGCTGCAAGCTTTTGTACCTGCTAAGGCTGAAGTCAGAGGAGTTATTCCAACCGAGATGTGGAGCTCAGCTCAAAGTCGTCAGGAATTTGGTCTGAGGGAAATCACACGAGGGGCTTTGAAAGCAAGAGGCATTTCTCCACTAAAATATGTATTTGCGATTTTTTCCACAGTTACCACCTGGGAAGATTAGTTAAATCTGTAAGTGTGTGCCTGTTGCCTTTTCCTTCAGCACAAACTGCTTTAGCTTTATTCTATGACAGGTCATTAGAATTACCTGGAGTGTTCATGATGGAGAGCAACCTTTAAGAATCCTGTTTACAAAGTTTGAATAGACATTGAAATTGTGTATATAGGAATTTGAGTTTGTTTTAATAATTAGAAAAAAGAGCTTCCTAGAGAAATAAAATGCTTTCATTAAATTAAAATATTCCCTTTCTTCATTACTCAGTGCTCAACAACAGATTTACTTTAAATTTTGTACACCGTTTTAAGTACTAGCACATCGTTCATCTATGCATTCATTTGAGGTGAGATGCAGATTAGATGGGGAATTGGAGGGAAAAACGGGAGCTGGCTCTTACATTACCTTTCTTGGAGAAGTTTCTCCATGTACCACTCACTGCTTTTAAAAGCAAGGTTTTGCAGCCTTTGGGGGGAGACACTCACCTCTTCGCTTCGNGGCGGGTGCGCCTTACCTGGAGCCGCGGCCCCGCGGCGGGCGGGCGGAGGTGGCAGCTCCGAGCAGCCTGGCAGCCGGCCGAGCTCTGCGCCCGCCGCGCCACGGGTTCGAGCCCGCCCACGGCCGGGCGTGGGCGGCACAGGGAGAGAATGTCCCCGTTATTGCTCGCTCAAGCCCCCATAGGAGCCCTTCAGCGTTGCCCCTTCCTCGCCACTCCTCCTTTGCTTAATCTCGCTTTTCAGTTTCAAGCATGTTCGGCGGAAAGGATGCTAGACAGAGAAGTGGCGAGGGAATCCTGGCAGACGAAAGTCGGGGCAACACTTCCCATGGCTTCTTTTTTTGCCATGCCTCTGTAACACGGCTTGCATGAAACTTCCTGCTGATTTCCTCCGTTTTTTCTTTCTTGCAATTGTCACATCCCAGCTACCCCGGATAGAGATTTCCACCCTTGTTCTCTACTTGATGTGGAAATGTTCTGGGTGCCTGTAGGTAACATTGTTCAAGCCTTTCCAGAAGTGAAAAGTGCTAGTTTTGTAGATGTTGCTTTCCTGTCTGACCTCTCACTTCAGGAGCTGTTGGCAGTTTTCAGAGAGAAGAAAGCACCACTTTCTCTGGGGAAGCACCATTCCGCGAAATTTAAGATAAAGGAAACGACTTAGGCAATGTGATTACCAACAAAGGTTGTGTTAGGAAAAACAGCTTCAGACAGAATTTAAGATCTGCTGTCAGAAATCATTTCCTGTGGCTAGAATATTGTGGATGGGGGATACACAGGAACGTACCAAATCCTTCCCGATGCTGCCACCAGTATTAAAATATGGTGGCACTGGTGCAAGGTGTGAAGGAGGGGAAAGAAGATTATTTTGACTATTTCAGTTTCAACTCCTGGTGCTGTTTTTTGGGATTAAGGAGTCGATAACTTTTGAGGAAGGCAAAGGCTTAGAGGTCTCAATCTTGTATCTTCTAGGAGGTTTTTTTCTTAGAACAGTCTAGTCTCAGTTCATGTCAGAAGTAAGCATATGTTTTTGTTTTTTCACAGAATTATAGAACTATTTTGGTTGGAAAAGACCTTTAAAGGTCATCAAGTCCAACCCTCTGCCCTGGGCAGGGATATCATCTGCTGTATCTGGTTGCTCAGAGCCCCATCCAGCCTGGCTTTGAACACTTCCAGGGATGGGGCATCCACTGCCGGTCTGGGCAACCTGGGCCAGTGTTTCACTACTTCCACAAAAATGTCTTCTTTATCTAGCCTGAGTCTACCTTCTTTTAGTTTAAAACATTTACCCCTTGTCCTTTTTCTTAACTTTATCTTAAAGCCAGTTACAGACATGTTGTTCTAAGAGGCTATTTGATACCATGTACTTGCTGTGGCTACACTGGAAGCTCCCCCCAGGTTACAGAAGATGGGAAGACCTGAGACTCAGACTAGGAGAGGCAAAACACATCTCTACATGGCAAAAAATGGAGCAGATTTCTCTACTGTTGTTTCTATTGTTATTGCTAAAGCTTTTAGTTGGTACTGCATCTGTAGGTGGGGGAAATTAAAGAAATGTAAAAACCATTCTTTCCTGCACATGTTGAATGTTGGTCCAATTATAAGTCAAGAATATGTACTGAGTGGGCCTGCTCTGGGATAGTTCCCCTTGTATCTCATTTGAACAGTCTGTCTAACTGCATAAAATATGTAGTGTTTATCTTTCATTCGTCAGTCAAGCAGAAAGAAGCCTGAAACCCAGTGGAAAAAAAATCACTGGCTGTTTCTATTGCAGAACAGGTGTAAGTGGGAGAATCAGCAAGTTTGGTCTCATGTGGCCTTTCGTAGCAATAGAACTGAGAAAACAGCTTTAAAGACAATTGTGTAAGCAACTGGCATAGAAACAATGCTGATTGTTATTCCCAATGGAACTCCAAGCACAGGTTTACCTAATGCACGACATCAGAAATCCTCCAATTTCTAGGGATCTCTTTCTACCTACTTCTTAAAAACTTATTTCAAGTTCTCACTAATTGCAGCTCATAATTTAAACAGAATAAAAATACTCTGTTTGAAAACTCAAAGCATCAGTGTGCTGTTGCCTGTTTCAGTTCACAGTGCCCAACTGGAGAACTCTAAATTTGCACTTTAAGATATAATTTTTCAGCGCCTGTCTGCATTTCAAGGCTCTAACGCAGCTGTGACTCATTTGAAAGTCTGCGGCAGGGTACATTCTTCATACCAGAGCCCTGAGCAACAGTGGTCACTGGGGTTTCAGATCACCTGAAGCAACACCTGGGTTGTGGCTGCTAGAGAGAAGCAAGAAAATTACAACACTCAAAATTAATTGCTGGCCTGTAATATTAAGGCTGTCAGCAAAACCTGTTAATATAAAAATAAAACTTATGCTGGTTTATTGTAAAGCTTATACTGGTCCTTCAGAGTGCCTATGGTTCTCTGTTGATTAATTTTCTGCTGGGGCTATTGCAGCCTCTTCGAGAGGTGTTCTAGTTCAGGAGCAGCTGGCTGGTATGTCTGTCCCCATGCACAAACCTGCCCTGTCAGCTCAAGAGTCAGCTCCTGGAAGCCCTTGTCCCCTTTGTGCTCCCTGCAGCAGTGGGACCTCTGAGGCACCAAACCCACCTCCTGCCCTTAAGCTACTCCCAGAAGGGGACGGCTCAATTATTAACCCAAAGCTTGGGTCTTTGAATAGAGCCATTCATCAGCTGGGAAAATCAGCTGACTCCATCCTCAGGCTGCTAAAGAGTAATGAAATTGTTTTAGAGAACAGCTTGCAGAAAAGACTCCTTGGACACAAAAATCTAGATGCCCACAGTAAGAAATCACTTAACTCCTCTGTGCGCTTAGTCCTCTGCATCCGTATTGGAGCCCATGTTGGGTAAGCTGGGGTTTTTTAGTGGATGTTCCTTACAGTTTGTGACCTCAGAGGGTGGTTGTAACATTCACAGCACTGATTAAACAACATTGGAATCTGTAATGGCTTTCAGCAGCTGTGATGCCAAGAATAATACAAAACACATTGAGCTTTTGGTCTTCCAGAGATTCCTGGAGGTATGTTAAATTCTGATGAGCAGTCTGGGTGTGAGGTTTCTTTGATGCTTGAATTGCTTGTCCAATAACACATAACCCTTATAAATAAGCCAAAATTAGCACTACCACTTAAGTATTATATTGATACACAAAATGGAATGCTTCATAAATCAGAATGTCCCCATTTTTAACTTGATTACATTGACACTGGATATTATTTTGGACATATGAAAGTAATTGAAAATGCTTGGAATGCTGACCAAATGAGTACTGAATAAATGCAGTATTGAGTGAGGACCTGAAAATTAGACCAAATAATACAATATGTATCTAAGCAAAATGCAAAGGAAGAGTGAGAAAACACCCACTGCCCTATTGTATTGATTTAAATGTTCCCATTTTAATGAGGTAACAGGTATCACTAATGTTTAGAACTTTCAAAATCCACTAATAGTAGAGCATTGATTTGAAATTACATGACAATTCTATTTCATTAATCTGTGTCCCAGAGGATGTAATGGAAAGAGTGATACTAACACCATAAAATGTTAGAATTCTTTAGAATTCTTCAGGAAATAAAGCTTTCTGATTACTATAAATTATGTGTGAAGTGGAAGATGAATCAATTAGCATTCTAATACAAGGTCTACTTTCTAATAGAAATGTTTGTCCATGAAAGTCTGTATTCTTATACTGAACGAATAGTTGAATTTCAAATTATTATAACAATACTCAGTGACCTGGGGGCTGCATACTCTGCAGCTTTTACAGGTTATTTGAGTGGAAAGTAATGAGCAAATAAAATGGCTCAGATTTAAGATTCATGCCTTTCCCTTTTGCATCTTGTTGTTCAGTCACACAACAAAACCTTTACACATTACCTGTATCAGGAGTCACACATAAAACATAATCAATTTTTATTAAGTATTTCATGTTTTTATTTTGTTTTAGACCCATCTTGGACTGAAATCTTTTCACCTCTTGGTAAGCCTTTACTTGTCAAGTGAACTTCCTTTCTTATTTCACTACTTGCTGCTTTTATCACTGAAGTAACTGAAGCTTAATTAATTAATGTTCATCTGACATCTTGTAGGATTACTCATGCCAAAATCAAAGCATATTCTTGTTGAAACAGGGGTCTCCTACCCTACCTCAATCTGAGCACTCTGGCTCTGTTACCTTGAGAATCACTGTTACAGCAGCCAGGCTGCACCTTTAACCTGAACACCTTCAGCTCAGACTGTGCTCCAGGCACTGCTAACCTTTATCTTCCCATGTGGTGATAAAGCACTTCGGGATGAAACCTTCCTGGGAGCGAGGCACCTTCACCTGAAACCACCGTTTCTTCAGAGGTTGTTTTGAGAAGCACATATTTTTGGTTGTACCACTTGTCAGTTTATTCACAGCAGCACAGCTGCATTTGTCAGAGCTTTGTTAGCTCTTGCTGCACTATTGAATATGTCCAGGTGCTGCCTTTAATGAAGCACTTTTGTTCCCATTATGCCTGTAATAACGTCAATACTCAAGAATTAGATTAAATGAATGAGAGAGCTGAGATGAAGACAGTGGATTTGTTTATCTCGGGTAATTGATTTTCTTTGCATGACACAGTCAATGTCTGAAAGGCCAGGTGGATTAACTGTCAAGAACAGGCAGGCTCATGCTAATCCTGCACCATGTACAATTTTCCAGTTTCTTTTCAGTAGGGCAGTGGCAATGTGTAAGCCTATGGCTGGGATGTCTCCTGCTGTTTTAAAAGAACCTGGTTTGATGGGATTTGGGTTTGGTTTTTTTACTCACCTGAAATGCTTACTTTTCACCATGTTCAGCTATCAATATAAAAAAGCCTTCCAGAAGTGAGCTACTGAGACACCAAGAAGCAGTTTGGACAATGCCCATTGCCACAGGGAGCTGTACAGACGTTAATGATGTGTTGTGAGAGTATCATATGTGGGTATTACACGGGGTAAGAAAAATACACTTGGTATAGTTAGCAAGCCCCAGTTCTAGGCAGGACCAGGAAAAGCTGTGAGACACCAAGGTCCCTCTAGCTGCCCAGACAAACAAATTCGAGTTGCTGTTGTGTAGTGCTGGAGATAAACCTGAAATGCTGGGAGAAGGCTGACTTGTTTTCCTCAAAGAGAAGCTGGTGTAGTGACTGAACCTTTCCCATATTTCCTCATGAAAGAAAGGGTTCTTGGGAAAGTGCCACTCTCTTCTGTCCATGTTCAGTTTGCCTGAAGATGCCACCAGTGCTCATGAATGTAATGATCATCTTTTCATCATCAACTCTGCTATATATTAATTCTTACAGCTTCAGTATAACACAGTTTCTTTCTTAAGCCTTACCTGCTGTATGATCTGAGCAAGACTAAAATAATTCATGACATAATACTAAAACTCTGCTTTGATAGAAAAGACGATTTTTCCAGCCCAAATGGAGCTGTGCTGTGAATGTGTACCACGTGGCTACATCTGTTTATAGTTAGTTTGTTCTGCTGTTCTCCATATCAATATATTACATGACATTAGAGAGACAAAGCTTAGAGAGATGTTGTAAAACAGACAAACAAATCTATTTTGTTCGTAAAAAGAAATAATTTATTTTGCTTCTTTGTGGAATTTTAAACACTACATTTTTTACACAAGAGAGTTTCTGCTGTTAACGTACTCTTAACAGTTTTCAAAGCTTACTGAAGAAATTAAGACAAAATCTTTTGGTAGTTGGCTGTGCACTACCCCACAATCTAACTCCTACTTGTACTAAATGTGGGCTACAGTAGTAGCAGTGCTATTTGTTAAGGCTTACCAGCTACTTATAAACTAAACAAAAAAAAACCCCAAACAAATAAAAAATTGCCAATATTTCTTTTAAATTTAGGTGCAAACATGGAGAAAGTATTTCTAACAGGCACTTGTCTGGCTTTCACTAACTGTAAAATTATGCAAGGAGAATAATAGCAAGAGATAACAGTCTCTTACATGCCACTTCAATTAAGATGTCTTAATTTTGTCTTAAATTTATCTGATTAAAATGTAATATCCATTTCTGTCGGCCTTATGAATATACTGTGTATGAACATCATTATGTAGAAATATTAGCCCATACATGTTTACACCACAAGCTGGTGAAGTTAAAATTTCTACAAGTTCATTCTAAGTACGTGACAACAATGTTAATTTCTGATTGGAAATACCTCTTTGTAAGGCTGTCATATGTGAGGAAAATTTTACAGTAAAAGAAGAATTTTTACTCTGAGTAACTAGGCACTCAATGTAAGCCAAGTGGCCTTTTCTGGGAGTATTACAAGGGGAAATTGGAAGTATCTGGGCAAAGTTTGTGATGTGCATTTTCTAGAGGCTGCCTTAGCAGTCCTTCAGAGGACACAAGCCATGTACTCAGCATTAAACACCTCCTGTAGTTTGCAGTAGGCCGGAGGATGTAGTCCAGGCAGGGTTGGAGAAATCCAACAGCAGCAAAAATCTCCGATCCCTATAAAGAAATAGGTATCCTGATGTTCTGGCCCTCCTCAGGCTGACCCTTGCCTAAAGGATGCAGGTCATGTGTCTCAATGCCTGTGATTTTGACTTTGGAGTTGCAGATTACAGAGCTAATTGGCAAGAGAATGAAATAAATACAGAATATTGAACTAGGTTTCCCGGGCTAAGCCTAAATATCAGTGTCCTAAAGACTTCACAAGAGGCTGAGAAAGCTATCATACCCTAACGTATCTGCAGTGTGGGTCATGAAAAAGATTTTCTCATGTTCCTATTGAAGTCAGAAGTAAAATTCTAATCTGTGTAAGACCAGACCTTATTTTACAGAAAAAACCCTGTTATCTACATTATTCTGGGGGCTAAAAAGTTTTAAACTGCAAAAAGACCATGTGAGAAGTGTGTGGTAATCCTAAAATAATTTTTCATTTTCCTCAGGAGTGCATGGGGAGTTGTTCTAATTCAAAAAATATAGAATAATCTTTCTGATCTATTAAACTAGAAGAAAAAATAAATCTGAGAGCAGAGAATGCCAAAGGCAGTTCAAGAAGTTATAGATAAATATGACATGAAAATCTCCTAGCAAAAGTTAATGCAAGTCAACATCGACAGGGGTCTTAAACGCCACACTGATTCAAAATCACACAGTGACTGATGAAATGGGAATGAGTTATCTTCAATGTCTCTTTTAATGAACTCAGCAAAGAACTTTGTTCAAATGGTCCTTGCATGTGAAGTTCTGAGGCTCAGAGCCTCATAAACCTACTGGTTTGTTAAGAGTGTGTGTATGTTTAGAGTATTCCAAATGCTAATTTTCCTTATTTTGTTTTTCTTGTTG
Organism: Ifrita kowaldi; assembly: GCA_013398055.1. NCBI lineage: Eukaryota > Metazoa > Chordata > Aves > Passeriformes > Cinclosomatidae > Ifrita > Ifrita kowaldi. The sequence goes on from VZRS01008300.1 coordinate 1,314,119, forward strand.
TTCTTATAGTACTGATGCTGCCCTGCATTCTTCTCTTCTGTTCTTCAAATGTATTATACTGAAGTCTTGATATTTAGGTTAGAAATCACCCTTTAGTACTTGAAGATATGCAGTTGTTAATTTCCTGGTCTGATTTGTGTTACTTTATGATCAAGCAGAGTAATAAAGTTGCATGTGGTCATTTTACAATTTAATTATCAGGCCAGAGGAATGCTATGGCCCTGCATTGGAGGAGAAGCCTGGAAATCCAATGTAGTTGGGCAAAATGTTCTACCCTTGGCTCTGGGCTGCCAGTAAACAGTTGGAAAATGAGAATTGCCTCTAAGATTTTACTCATGAGGAACAGGACTGTGAGAACACAGCTCCTGTATTTGGCCCATGGCTGTAATCTCTGGTCTACAAAGATGTCTGGGCTGGTGCTTTCTCCTGTGGTTGAAGTATCATCATCAACTGTTTAAGGGCCAGAGCAGGTTTGGGATTCTGCCTTTCTTCTGGGGCAAAGGTAGCTCATCTGATCTACGCTGAAACGTGCTCTCTTTCTAGGTTTGTTTGCATGAAAATTTGGTTAATTCAATATATTTGAGAGTAATTATCAAACCTGAGGCAAATTAATGAATGCCCCAATAACTCAAGAAAAATTAGGTGAGAGCTAATAGATATCAGCAATTAGACAACTTTATTTCCTTAAGCAAGTAGATTGAAAACAAATTCAAAGCTGCAGAAATAATAAATTTCAAAAGTGAAATAGAAGTTAAGGTTTTTTCAGCTGTGCAATGGCAGTGTGATTGCACAATGTCTAGAATTAAGTGTGATAACTTGAATAGCAAAAGTGCTGACATTTTTGAAGAAACATTAGGTTTATCTCTGGAATAAAAGAACTCTTCAGGAATTTCATTTAAAATGCAAACAAAGAGAAAGTTATCACTCTGCACAGCTAGAATTTAAAAGAAGGGTAACTTTTTCAATTCTAGGAAAACCCTTCTTCAACAGATGTTCTTCTATAGTTTAGTTATTAAAATACATATCAATATTAAAATATGTATCAACTGCAGGGTTTGATCTTCACAGATGTTGGCACATACTTAAGCGAATGAGAAATCACAGGTGATTCCAAGATGAATAACTAAAACTTGTGTCTGCTGAACCGCTTTGAGTGTTATTGTAAAAGTAAGATTATCTATAACATTTAAAGCATAAATGATAAGGACTCCTAAAGTGTCCATTTTGTCAGTAGAACATCTAGTGCAATGTTTTAATATCAAATATATACTGACCAAAATTGGTTTTCTTGGATATGTGTGTTTCCATATGTTTATAAAGTGGGAAAAGAAGAATAATTCAGTTCTGACTTCCTTTCAATCCCCGTGTATCTACGAATAAGACATACCAAAGCTGGTTGTTAGTAATTCAGACTACTTACTGCTGTAGTTGCTCATCAGTTCCTCTGTACCTATTGTCTTCCCAAACTCAAGAGGAGCCCGAGGAGAGCATGGCAAACTTTCCTGGTGCCGGTACTTCACGTTTTCATTTCCTAAGAAAAAGTCCTGTTCATGGCAGTGACACTCACTGTGGGGTGTGACTCGGTTTGGACGGTCGGGATGGATGGAGACGAGAGATCTCTGAAGTTTGGTTTTAGAGCATGAGGTTTATTGCTAAAGGCTTGGGTACAGGGGGCCTGCTTGGAGCTGCCAGCCGCAGCTAGAGGCAGGCCAGAAAAACAGAAAGCAGGATAGTAAAGAGATGTAAGAGGTGTAAGAGAGCTCAGAGAGCTAAGAGAGCTAAGAGAGTAAGAGAGAGAGAGAGCTAAGAGAACTAAGAGATCTAAGAGAGCTAAGAGCTCCTTTACAATACAATAAATCTTCTTCTGTGTTGAATATTCTAATTTTCATCAACCAATCTAGTACAAGATACAAATCCTATAGCATTTACATACAGCCTATAAGAATCATTGCATTACCATACTGTGTTACATTTTAAACCCTAAAAACCACTCTTTGGATCTTTTCTGCCAAGCTAGTAGGGTCTGCTCTGACCCTTGGACCTGTCTGCTAGCAGGAGGTATTGTTCAATCAAAGGGGATTACCTTCAGCCGGCCATACCATTGTTTTCCAGTTGTTCAGTAACTGAGGCCTGGTATCTCAAAGTATGCCTTCATTTCAATTTCACCTATAGTTTCCATGCTCTCAGCATCTTTTGCCAGGCAATAAGGCTTCCCTATTTCATCTTCCCCAACACTCATAGTGGATGTGAGATGGGATTATTACTCACTGAAAGCAAATTAAAATTCCTTTGCTGCTTCTCTTTTAGAAGAAGGCTTGTGTCGAGGACGGTGCTTTGTTCCTGCAGAGGGTGGCAGTGTGGTACCATCCTCAAACTCCGGGAACCCCTCTGCTGCTCCAGCAGCCTCCTGACTTCGGAGGGCAAAAGTGCATCGTCCTACTCTGTCCTAGCCCGGGAGCGGGGCTCTCTCTCCTTGCAGACCGATGTCAGAAGGCTTGACCCAGGTGAGCTGCATGCAGCAGGATCTGTAAATCACCATTAAAAAAAAAAAAAGTTTTTAATGAAAGATTGGCCAAGGCAAGTTGTGTGGGCATTTTAATTACCAGGGGTGATCATTCCCTCCCCCCTCCCCCCCCCGCCCCGAAAAATATCGGCTGTGCTAGTTTTTAAAGAAAGTGCCTTTCCTGTGGAGGTGGTGCAGAGAAGGGTTTTGCTGACTCGATAGCCGTGAGCAGCTGGAGGTCAGCGTGCTGGCACACGTAACCTGCCCAGGTGATGTGCACAGCTCGTACAAACCACCACGCCTTGGTTTAAAATTGTTGATTCACCTGCAGGAGTGGGACAGATGACAAGATGACAAAACAACCGAAGCAAAGTTGTTTAATAACTGTGGATTGATGTAGAAAATATGCAGAGCAATGTGGAATGTGAGTGTTTCCCCACAGTATTGAATGCTGACGTTAACAATGCTACAGGTGTAAAGGCTTGCTTCAGGGTGCAGCTTTATGCAACTACAAGTATTTCCTTGTCTTTACATGTCTCTTGTCTAATCAGATCTCTGTACTGCATAAATAATCCTGCTTGTTAGAATGTTGCTGAGTGTTCAGGCAGTTCGGAGTGGGATTTCTGTCTTCGTAAACACCATAGGAAACTCCGGCTTAGTTATGCTGTATAAGCAATTAACATGTTGCTAAAACTTTAACTCAGGTTAATTTAACCTAGATTAATTTAACCTCTTTCTGCTTTTAATGATGAAAAGATTGTCTAAGTATGAGGAAAATTAATTCTGTTATTTAGATTTTAGTGTCATGTGAAATAAAATTACTAATTACAGAAATTTCACCACAAAATTACCTTTATTTCAGAGTAATTTATTTCCATGATACCAAGTTAGATGTAATAAAATTGGGTTCTTTTCTCATATATTCTTGTGAGACTTCATAGGGAATAAAATAGTGCATTTGCACTGGTTTATTTTGAAAATAATTTCAGACAACTATTAATATTGGGAATAGGGAAATTAGTATAATTAACAGGAGTAGGGAAAAAATGACACAGTGAGTATTCAGGGCTTCGTACAGGTCACTATCTTCAGTGATTTAATGTAAGTGAAAATTCAAAGTACCAGAACTGCAGCCCGAAAATACACCAAGAACTTTAACCCCTGCAAAGAAACTTCCTCATGAAAGTCAGGGGAGCTGTTTATTTGCTCAAATACTGTTAATTAGACATTAATTGAATTTTAAGCAACCACTGTCAAATCTTAAACATATGCTTGCTTTGTGTTGCATACATTGTTCAGGACTTTTGCCACACTGGTATAGATTTGTAACTGTGATTAAAAAACCCCAAGAAATATTAATTGAATTCAAACCTAACAGCAATACGTTGCTGCTATATGTCAGGGTAGGCTTGGCACACTGGCACGAAAAAGGAAGGCCCTGTAAGTTGTGTAGCAAATATCTTCAGAAGCCAAAGGGAACAGCCTGGGAATAAAAAATTAGGGTTAAAAAATTCTGCATGTAATTAATATTTGTTTATAATGTTAGCCTTGAACCAAGTCTTTAGTAATACTTCTACATTTGTGCACTACATAAGCAAAGTGTTGCGTGTGACAATGCTGTTTATGCTGTCCAGGTCATGTTTAAATGCTGGAATTATTAATATATTAAATGCAGGTAAGGAACTGAAAATTTCAAAGCCTTCTTGTCATGGTACTGGCAGAGTTGTGCCCAGTGCTGCCATACTGGACAGCTCTGTGCTGGAAGTGGGAGGGTTCCTAGCACACCAGGAACAAGTTTATAAAATTACTTGCTAGAGCAAGTGTTTTAATAAACCTCACATTGTTTAAACTAATGTACTGGTGAAATAGTTTTTTACTACATCTCTGGCTGGCTAGTTTTAACCTACATCAAGTGATGTACTTCAGTGCAGGTTATTGAAATGAACTAGACTGAAGCAGCAGCAGACCCAGAGTGTTTCCAGAGCTCCTTCAGGACCAAATTTAACTCAGAAAATGCATATTCAGGGCAAGAGTGTCATGTCCTCCCTGATGTTGCCGTGGTGACCAGCATGGTGGAAACTCTGCTGCTTTGCCGTGGGACTTAGAGCAAGAGCTCCTCAGATAGTGTTTACACATCAAAACACCTGGGGAATATTTATATGGGACAGTTGCTTTGGAAGCAGGCAATGGCACAAACTGAGACAGACAATGTCTGGACAGACCTCTCCATGCATTTCTGACCATTTGCACGGCTTGCTTGGCTGGCGGTGTGCAGCCTGCAGGGCAGCTGTCAGCCCAGAAGGGTTTTGCAGCATGGAGATGCAATAGGCCAAACTGCTCCTGGGATGCTGTAAGGTCTACCAAGTCTGGGATGCACCCACACTGCAGTGAAACAGCGAACTGGCACTGTCTGTTACCCTCCAGATCTCCCTGACCAAGGATGAGGCCCGACTGGAGCCATCTGTTCGTGAGGGACACGGGAGCCACACGGCCCTCGCTGTCCTCGCCAGCACAGCTCGGAGCAGTGCATGGCAGAGTCACAGCTCTTTAGATGTACCTGCTCAGCCCCTGCAGGGCCTGGTCTCTGAGTTTCTCCCATAAGTGACTTAAATTCTAATGGGACACTTGTTTCTATCAAGTAACTGCAAAAATAATACTCATACATCACAGTATTCCACTGCACCAAATGAGCCAGGCCTTTTCTTGTATTTGTGTATATTTTCTGCAGAGAAATTAAAAAAGGCCTATATACACCCTGAATTAGAAGACTAAAGAAAGAGGCAATCAAAAAAACAGCTTAATCCTGGTTGGTTTGAGAGGTTTTTTGCTACAGCTAAGAATCTTGATTACAGCAGGGATTTTTTGTTTTGGTTTTTTTTTTATTTATTTTATTTTACTCAAATGATCCCTTAATGAATGTCACAGCTTCTAAATGCTTGTTTCAGCAGTAATCTGGGCACAGCTGCCTAGTGTCCAGTGGCCGAGTGGCAGCCCAGTTGATGCAGTCAGTGTGTTAACATGGTGGCACTCACAGGGGTGGCTGGGCTGCCATTTGTTTTGAGTTTCCAACTCCAGCCTGAATGACCAGTATTATTTTATTCTTGTGCTGAAGACCTAAATTGCTCTTGAAGTCAGTCTTTTTGAATGTCAGTTGAGGGCATTAAGATCAGGACTCGGGGAGCAGTGCCTGAGGGATGGCTCTGGCTGGTTGGCATCGGGATTTGGTGTTGCAGGAATTTTGTTCCTTACCTTATCCTTGCCTTTTCTTTTTGTAGTCATGTAACAGTTCCTTAGAGTGTAAGGTAGGCTTATCTATTTCCTTATTAAAAGGGTAATTGAAGGAAGGACTCAAGGAAGATGGTTTATTCAAGAGTAGCTTGGCTGATGGATTCATGAGGATGCTGAAGGTCCAGAAGATTACCTGGAAAGGGGCAATGAAATGAGGTCAAGAAGGTAAAGGAATAGGGGGCAGAACTGAGTGAGTCTGGAGAGGTGTTACTAATCACTGGGGAGGGCACTTGTCCCTCCCCCCCTATAAATTAATGGTAAGGTTAAGTGGCCTTTATTAAATCAAACTTAAGGCATGGACCATAAATATCCAACTTCCACTGGAAAGATGAAAACTACCTGGAAATATCCTGGTGGAGTTTATTGGGAGACTTGTACAGATGTAGGTTTAAATAAATTATTTTAATGTAAGTACTGCATTCCTGCATTTTGCTATTCCTGTACCCCAGAGAGTAAGCTGGATATAGGATCAGTATGTGGGACTTTTGGATTCATACCTTGGGGTGGAAAAAAACGATGAGGTAAAAAATAGGGGGGGAAAAAATCAACAGCTGCAATTGTCTTCAAATAAAGAATTAATTACTAGTGATGATACGGACAATATTCTGTAGCTTAAATGAGTGCAGTTATTAAAATGCTCTCAAATACTCTAAAACCTAAAGATTTTAATATCATCTTTCTGCAAGTGACAAATCAAAGTAGCTATTATTCTTTATTATAAATCTTCCTATATAAAAAATGCAGGCAAACAACATTTTCATAAATGGGTGAATTATGCAGTAGATCTTCAGCTTGTCATAACTGTCCATGGCTGTTACCATTATTATGTTCAAAAAAATAAGTATATTAAATATCTGCAGGGTGTTTGCCAGGTCTCTGTTATTGGCAGTAATTCAGAGCAGTGATGACAGAATACTACATAAATTATGCAGCTCTGGTACACAGTATATGCTGTCAAATTTAACTTAGTCTTATAGACTACATCTGGAAACAATTTAAAGGGCTCTCATTACTGTTTTTCTAAAGTAAAACAAGTCTTCATGCTTTAAACTTAGTTCAGTAGCATTTCATTCAGAATTTCTTAGGCATAAAAGCACACCAACGGTAAGAAATGGAAGATGCCAAAATCCTCTCCAGAGAAAAGAGACAGATTAAAACCTCAGGTGAAAAAGCCTGATGTAAAAATATGAAAGGAGAAAATATTTTTTAGGAGAAAAGGACTACTAGGAAATGGGAGAAGAGAGCACTTAAAAGAGAGCAACCGATAGATGGGGGAAGGGTGCAAAGGACAGTGAAACATCAAAAGATCGAAGAAAAAATCTTGCTGAGGCGGGAGCTGAAAGATGGGAATGGGAACTATGCAAAAAAATACTAACAGCCTGAGGTTGGCAGTGTTTGTGTTTGTACATGCTCACGTAGCCCACCCAGGCCCCCACTCCCTCCTGAAATTCCAGGAGCTTGAATTTTAAGCAAAAGGTTACTCTGGGAAAATGCATTTTCCTATTTCATACTGCTGTGTCACAGCGGTGGGTAATGCTTTTCCCTGAATTCCAGACTGTTCTTTGAAACAGAATATAAAAAAAAATAGTAATAATGAAAAGCACTCCGAGCAAAAGAGAAGCAGAATAGACCGGGGCTAATCTGCCAGCACTCAGAGGAAAAAACATTTTTCCCTAGCACAAAGAACCCTATTGTTCCCATGTTAAGTATTTAATTTTGCCTGCATTTAAACCAAGCTGTCTTAAAGTCTGTTTTCTTACCATGGGGAAGCATGTGCCAGTTACTGCAGCAGTGTTCAGTGGCTCCAGAGAGGAGCCAACCTCTGTGATTTCCAGGGCTGTTCAATTTTTCTCAACCTGCTTAAATTGGTTTTTGGTAGAGTGTGACCTGCCCTTTATGGCTGGGAATTCTCACCACCTGTTCAGCAAATAAAAGTTGGTGTTACATGAGGGAAAGAACCCTATGAGAAATCTGAGCACTTTGGGAAATGTTGGGTATAATGACTGATACCCACATATGTCCTTCTGGTAAATCTTATTAATGAACCTTCAGCACACACACTTTGATAGAGGCTTTGTCACTGTGTTGAAACACAAATAAACACAAATTTTCATTTGTTCTGAGCGAGGAAATTTTTGTGCACATTCTTCACATAGCTAACACAAGTCAGGCAAGTATCACTATTCAGTGTATTTCCCTGGTAGGGTGTCAAGTCAGGGAGCGTCTCTTTCAATATTAGAAGAATTTCTCCTTTATTTAGCAGAAATGAGGATGCTGTTAATATAAGCAAGCTGTTATTAACAGATAGTTACTCACACAGTACTTTCAATTATTTCCTCCTACAGTCACATTCGCTCACACTTGTTACCCAGTGAGGAGCTGGAGAGGGTTGGCATGCTACTGTGTTTGCTCGGGCAGTTTGGCAGGTTCATAAGACAAGAAATGAAGAGAGGAGCATGGGGGGACTGCCACTACTCAAACATATTTTTAACAGGGCCAAATAATGTGGTTGTTGTTGCCATAGCACTCTTGCACAGCACTTCTGCCTGTGGCTACAGCCTGAGGACATTAAGTTATGAGGAGCATACAAAAAAGCCATGGCACTCAGAGAAATTACTCAATTGTCTTCAAGTTTAGGTCACCACTTGGAACTTCCACTCTCAATATTGCAAATCATTTAAGGCAGTGAACGTTGTCTTGAAAGCAAGTGAAAAACTCTGTTTTTACTGAGCCAAGCTCAGTTTGCAAGGATGGTATGCTTAAAGTTCCTGTACATCTTTGCATGTCTGTGTAATTTCTTTGGTCATATGGACAAAAAACTTGTGGGGAGAAAATTTTTCCAAAGTACTATAGTTTAATGGTATTGTAGTCTAGACCATAAGAGGATAAAACATCTGAAATCTCCAAAGTGTGCTGACCTGGTATATTTTTACACTGTGTGGTATTGTTGCTTGGAGAAGTTCCTTGATGCTAAAAATAATCATTTCTAACACTGTTTTCTGTCTCCAAGGTTACTAAATCTTTTTAACCTGAGCATAATTAAGATTATACCTACAAAATATATTTTTAGCCTGTTAGATTTTCTGTGATGTAATGTTCTAGTAGACAGAGATGAGTTAGAGGAAGTCTGCTCCACAGGGTAGAGAACAGTAGAAGTGAAATCAGTAGTTTCTACAGGCAGTTGTTCTTTCTGTAGCTTTTTGCATGGGTACAAAAATTTTGCTTAATGACTCACAGGTCTTTAAAGACCAGCAACCAATTTAGAGAAAGACACTCCATGTAAATCCTTAAGAAATTTGAACTCTGTACTAGGATGTTTGAAATATGACATGTTTGAATTAATTTGAAACCAGAACTATTCACTGGGTTCACTTTTTTGCTCTATTTTTTTGCTCCAGTGTCTTTTAAGAAGGAGACTGAAAAGGAAAAAGGTGGATTGAACAGATCTGCCAGTTAGTTTGGATAATTTCAGAGAGCTAAAAACTTCTTTTTTTTTTCTGCACACTGTACTTTAATGTTTAAGTAATGGATTGGTGACATGAACACCTGCTGAAAGCTTGTGATCCACACAACAGAACTGCTCTCCTAAAAGCCTGACAGCCATCCTGCAGACTGTTCAAATGAATATCTGCTCACAAATGACAGCCTTTGACTGTGGATAGCTATCCATTCCTCACAGGGCCTTGCTGGGCACAGTGGGACTGGAGCTCCAAGGGCTGAGCTGGGGAGCTCTGGAACAGAATCCTTTCCCAAGCCAGGCTGGTCCTGCTCCTGCTCCACCATCCCTCCCCACCTGAGTGTCATCCAGGGCTGTATACAACTTTTTGCTTCATTAATGCAATTGCTGCCATACAATGAAATTTCTGCTGGAAATATCACCAGGAGAACCTCAATGGGTGGATAAATCCTTATTCCAAGTGTGGCAAGCACGCTTGGGAAAGGGTAGCACCTTAAAAATAATGGGGTTTTGTCTGCAAATGAGAACTGATTTCAGAGCCTGCTAGTTTGTAACTGAGATAGTTAAGGTATCTCATTTGTGATGGGGAAAAAAAACAAAATAAAACAAAACAAAACAACAAAGTACTGTGCCAGAAAGCGTGTTGTGCAAAATCTTTGGAAATGTGACAGTTTCCTTGGAAAAGAAACTTCTGTGAAGGAATTCCTTTTAAAGACAGTCAAGCGTATTTGTCTAGTCCTTCATGAATCTTTTCAGTGGGGAATGTTTTTTCAGACCTAAATCTTTCCTTTCTAGGACAAGGTATTATAGGTATTCCTGTGAATACCTATTCATATCATTTGGTTCCCTTTGTTACTTTCTTTTTTCCAAAGGATGCTTGGGAGAAATACTGGCATAACTCTTTCACACATACTAAAATAATTCTGAAAAATACTGAAATAACTATTGTAGGAAATAGCTTGCTAAATGGAGAATTGAGTTAATAGAATTTATTTTATTGGTGCTGTCAGATCAGAGCTTTGAAGAGTTAATGATTTAATGACAGAATGAGAGAAACGGGGATATTTAACTTCAGAAAAAATGTTTTCAACTTGAAAAGACTCAGCCATCTGATGATGCTGAGAGATGTAGAAAGGCTATTTCTAGAACCAAGACTGTCGAACAAGAATATACTTACACATTTAAGTAGGTGAAGACACTGCTGAGTTTATATGGGGAAAATACTGACAATACAAATGACAGTTTAAACTGGATGCCAAGTTGGAGATGTGTTCATGGGAAAAGTGGATGAAGGATGCTTCCTGCATGCTGAATGATTAAAGCACACATTTTGGTACACTGAACAGCTCAAGGGGAAAATGTGCTTTGAAACGATCAATGTATATTTAGTAAGGAGCCAGATCTGTGAGTACGACACAGTGTTGTAGTTAATAACTTGTAGTCAGTGGTGGAAAAGGAAAACCACCAAGGGAAATAGAAAGATTGGAAAGCCATTTATATCATGCAGTCAATATATATGAATTTATGGATCTCCAACCAATCATCCTTTATAAATACATGCACAAACACTATATTTCATAAAGTAAGTCTCTCAATTTAGAATTCAGCGTGAAGCTTGGCACGACTGGAACTGCTCAATCTTAACCTTTTTCCCAAAATTTAGAAATCAATGCAAAGACTAAAAAATAAATAATTGCTTGCTTTAAACATATAATTGCTTATTGTTGTCAGCTAATTCAAAGAAAATTGAAATGAGATTAAGGAGACTTTATATAAGGCAAAAGTACTAGAATCTGTGGAATAATAAATATCAATCACCAGTGAACCTGAGATACATTATTTCCTAAAATTTGGGGCTTCAAAGAGATCTCCTTTCTCAGTCTCTTGAAGTGCAAAATTAAAGAGCAGGAAACCTCTCAGACACTAAATAAAGATGACCACACTGAAATGCACGTAAAACGAAGTCATGTAAAATGCACATAAACCCACAGGGAGAAAAATCTGGTAGCGAGAATCCAAAAGCAAGTGTGAAAATATCTGAGAGCTCACATCTCTATAGATAGTTCTCCATGGTGCTCACGGACATGCGTAAGCCTGGCATGGGCACACAGTGAAGTGAGGTGGGATGTAAAGAGGTTTTTACAGTTGTGAAGATTTTGATAAAGGAGAGTAAATAACCAACTTAATTTTATCTTCCAAAGCAAAGCTTACATTTGAGGCTTTCTTAGAAGGAAGAACATTTTATGCTTCTAGAACACAGGAAAGCAGGTGGGTGATTTATCATGGGTTTATTTATGGCTGTGGTTAACAAACAAATGCAAATCAGAGATGATTGGGGGTTTTAAGACTTATCCCTTTGTGCCACTGTCTTCAGATGGTCTCTCTGGATGGACACAGTCAAATTCCCTTCTGCTATTAATTAAGTGACATCTGATGGACAACGCATCAACATGCTGCTACTGGTTTCCTCTGTGGATGCTCACTTAATAAAGCATTATTACGACCAAATTACTTAACAGAGGGTGAGTGGGTAGTCAGGCTGAATTCAGACATTTAAAAAGCATTTATTTTAAAGTTATTCTTTTTCATTTTATGTATGTTTTCCACATTATGTCTACTTTTATTCTTTTGAAGAAATACTAAGACTGAGTGACAATCTGGTCTAAATATGAACAGTTCATTTTTGGAAATATCTGCTTTGAGGTGGTTTGTCTGTTTATTTTTGCCTTAGCTACCAAGGTGCTGCATGATAAATTCAGATTTGACAAAAAAAAATTAACAAAAAAATAACCAGAGATGAGCTGGTAATAAAATCAGTCCTACGGCAGCAATTATTCAAGGCCCATATGAATGCTGCTAATTCACATTTTCTTATTTTCTTTCTGCAATTTACTAAGTTTGGGAGGTACTCTGCGTGTTAGATGGGGCAAATGGCACTCACTATCTTCCCTTATTAATTCACGATTTAGTTATCACTTGTTGTTCTGATACTCTCTATTTTTTTGTTATATCCTCTTAGAGCTTTGCGGATATTTTTTGTGTGTTTTCCTTCACTTTTTCATTCTTCTGCTGGAGTACCTTTCCACAAACCTCACCTACTTCTTTTTATAGAGCTCATTTCTCTTCTAGATATTGGTGGCCCCATAATATTGAAAATCAGACTGAAGATATTATTAGTTGCTCCCAAGGGCTTCCTACCCTGGGAGCATCGGAAAGTTGGAAATTTTTGCTTCAGTGAGCCATTATTAGGGATTGTCTGCTGTTCCTGCCAGATAAAACAGTAGGAAGATACTAAAAGATATAAACCATAAGAATAAAAGATCAGAAGACTTGAAAACACCACTAGCACTTGTGTATTTGTGAAAAACCAATAACAATAGCTCTGCCTAGCTCTGTTTGCAGTTGCTTAGAAGGAAAAACAAGAGCTTTGCTGCCAGCAGGGGAGCACCGATGTGCTGGATAAATATGATGACTAACGATGTGAGAAGCAGATTTTTGGGGCAGGGTGTTGCTTGTGATTGAGACTGTGATGGTTTTGTTAAAATTACCAAGCAAATTGAAGACTCTGTAAATTTGGTTCATCATATTTGCAGCTGACATGGGTGAAGTACCCAGTGCATGAAATAACCCGAGCAGAAAGAGCAACTGGTGTTTTGTTAAGCAGTTAATGAGCAATGATATGTTCCTTTTCAGGACATACTTCTTTTTTATACACAAAGTTGTAGAGCATATAAAGACCAATTGTTTTTACTTTTAGTACGTTAATGTGTCTTTGTAAGGTGAAATAAAGTTAGTAACATAATCTTCAATGATATTATGAGATACTCATATTGAAAGTGTGTTGAACCTATAGAATAAGGCATTGCAGGCATGTTAAAGTTTCACCTAATAGATAATTTGCTAAAGAATATATAAACTCGGTGGGCAGTTTAAGCTGTTAGAGAGTGGGTCTTTGGTCCTGCTCCTTTCAAACCACATGTCAGTGCCCATCATTCATTCTGAGGCTGAGCATGGGAACTTGTCTGCGTGTTTTGATGAAGTTTTGTGAATTTTTAACAATAAGGGTGTTAACTTATTTCATTCATTGTGTAAAAATACAATTTTTCTTCAATAGTTGAGACCGTATAGAAAAAGAAACCTTGCAGAATAACTAGAAAATTATTCACCTCTACAAAGTCATGAGAACCTTTTTTGCCAGTTGCAATGAGCATCATTACTTCTGTTATCAGTCGTGTAGAGATCATACAAACACAGTTTAACCATTGCTCTGCAGATGTCATCTGACCACTGTTATCCCGATACCATGAAAATGGTAAACAGAGCAAGGCAAATCTCCATGCAGGGATCAAACCCACAACCTTAGTGCTTTTGGTACCATGCTCTAACCAGGTGAGCTAATCTCAAGCTGCTAAAGGTGATAAACAGGTTTTGGGTGACAATACCTGTGAATACTCGAAAAGACAACATGGGGACCTTCTCTGAAAGGACAATTACAAATATTGAAACCAAGACAAGGAAGTACGAGGATGGAAAGGAACTTAAATCCTTTTAATAGATAACGCATTTCAGAAGTTTAAGGCTAAAGAGCAATATTTGTTTGCAGCAAGATGAAGCTGAAGGTCATCTCATATTTTTACCTTAATGCCAAAAGCAGGTTATTTTTCTTTTCCCAAGAATTGCATTCTTAAAAAATAATGCTCAGTTCACTCAGACAAATACTGTATAGCTCACTGCTTGTTTGTCTGTTTCCTCAGGAGTCATCCAAGAGGTTTGCTTTACACAAAGGAAGTGTTTGGGGAATCTAAATTAATCATTTGAACTTCAACTATTCAGAGGAACCCAGAGAGGTGGGGAGGACTTGGCCTACTGTGTTGTGAAAACTGTCAAGTCTGAGGTGATTGTAATGTGGGTTGAGTGGGACAAGGAGCTGGAAGCTGTAAAAAGGAAAAAAGAATCTGGCACCATGAATGGTTTTGGTTGTCTTTTTTTAATGCCTGGCCCCTCTTCTGTGCCTTTCTTTCCAAAAGGAAGTTGTCCTAATCTCTTGGATTAATGTCCCTTCGCAGACCATTCTGCTCCCTTGGTCCCAGCAATTTAACATGCTCACTGTTTTTCTGGAGACCTTCGTCATTTATCGTGTTTCAGAGATGCTGGGGATGGAGGCCCTGTGTACCTTGCTGTCCCTTTTCCCAGGGCTGACAGCTGCTCAGTGGTGACACGAGCCAGCACACCGGGACTAAATGCCTGGGAAAGCCCAAGGACTGTTCAGCCTATCCCCCACCCAATGTTTACACCAGTTTCTTGAAGCTGCCACTCCCCCTTGTTGCTTAAACATACAGAGTGATATGCTGTAAACTAAACACATACCCTCAGGCCCCTAAGCAAACACAGACTTCAATGTTGTTGATCTTGGTGGTGGGATTGCCTGTTTCCATTTAAAATATTTCAGATTCTTTCATACCAATTCTTTCTGTGAAAACAAGCCACTTGTGCTTCTAATGCCTATAGGTTTGTTTTCAGGCTCCCTGACTCTTCTTTCCTGTGGATGTTTCTTTCACCAATCCCAAAGATGAGAGGTTCTGGCCCTGGATTTCAGCATTGCCATCTCAATCCCATCTCCTGTTTCCTGGAAATGAAGCTAACATGTCCCAGTGTTCACGTACTCTTGCTTCTTTCCTGAGTCCCAAAGTCAGCATACCTCATCTGCAAAATAGCGAATTCTAGATATTTAAGAAGTTGCATAATTTCAGCCACAAACCAGCACACGCACAACTTATGCAAACTTAGAGGAAAATGACTGTACATAAATTTTTACTGTGGCTAGGAAGATGTATTCTGTTCCTTCAAATTTGCTCAGGATGCTCAGTTTTGTTCTGGGAGTAGAAAAGTGGCACTCTGGGTTTGTTTGCTATTCTTACCCCCTGTTCAAGATGTGTGGAAACTACATCCTGAGTTCTCTGGTTTCCTCTTTTTATTTGTGCTTCAAGCTTCCTCCTCAGCTGTCTGGAGCCTTATCTGAGTACAAATGCTGGCCTCCGGGGCCGCTCTCTTTTTTCTTATGGAAATGACTGCGACACAGAATCTGCTGTTGCCTTCTGCTGGTTTGTGTATTGCAGGCAGAGGTTTGCCCGAAGGCAGGAGGATCAGCAGACAGAACCAAAATGCTCTAGCGAATGTGGATCTGACCCTCTGTGGAAGGGGAACTCGGCATCTCATATCACGTGAGGCTAAAACATCCACTCCTCCATTTAGGCTGTGACAGAGGATGGGGAAAGCGTTTCCTCACTGTCTCTTACACCGAAACTGAACGGCTGCAGAATAGTGTGTAATACCACCATTCCCTGATCTTGGAGCTGTGGAATACTACTCACAGGTGTATCAGTCCATCACTTAAAGTAGATCATCCTCAACACAGAAATCTGTTCCCTGTGACTCTGTGAATGACCTGGATATTTTTAGGTGTAGTAGACATCACTGTTCACAGCAATCCTTCCCCTCGGGGCCTTCATGTTCCAGGTAACAACTTCCTCTTGTGTGAAAACACTGCTGTGTGTTTCATGGTCATTGAGTAATAGTGTATCATCCTTCCCCATAAAAGTTTCATCTGTCTCAGTTTGAAACTGAACCTTCCCAAGAAAAAAAACAACAAACACAAAACCTGTCACTGGCAGACCAGTGTAAAAAAGCTTATTGTGGTTTGTCAGGTACATACACAATTTTAAAGGACTTGAAATACTCGGGTCTGGGCATCCAAAGAGGTGTTCAACATGATGTGGAGTCATGTATGTTTTTCTCTGAGGGGAACTTGTGTATATCTTCCACTTGTTAAATTTGGACTTCTCAGCCCATAGGTGAGCTCAGCTGACTGAGTTTATTGAGTTTCTGCCTGTAGAGACAGTGAGTCTAAGCACAACATTTGAAAAATCAGTCCTAAATTCCAGCTATTTTTAAAAACTACTGTTCAGTTGAGTTTAATTTATCCAGTGTGTGGCATTTTTGTATATATTTGGTTTATTTCCCACTATAGTCTACCAGCAAATATTCTTTAGAGAAGTCAGTGTGTAAGCTGGTACATAAGCACTCATACTTCTAGTAGACTTTTTTGAAGTATTTCTTAGTGATACATCTGTGCAGGTGATACTTATTACAGTGAGTACTTCAAAATTTGCATTTATTAACTAAGCATTGCATCAACTACACTCTTACTTCTTATAAAAACTGATGTACAAGGTGACCAACAAAATTACTTCTGCCATGCCATGCTAAACCATCTAAAAATATTGCTGTCTTATCACTGGAAGATGAGTTCTCTCTTGCACTTCCCAGGCCAATTTTTCGCATTAAGATGACAAACACTCAAAGTCTACCTTCATCTTCATCTCCTGAAACATTCCTCCTTGAACTTTTGAACCAAAACTGACAGTAATTCACAAAGAATCTAATAACTCAAACCTAAATTATGTATATTGTTTTATTTTGTTGATCCCTATTTTTCCTGTTCCCAGGAAGATGATAAATGGGAGTGTTGTCCTACCAGCTGGAGTAATACAGGCCAGGTCAATATTTGTGAAGGAGAAAGAACTGGTCATTGTTTGTGATGGGCTGCAGTAATGGAAGGGATTTGAAACCCCATGTCCAGATGTGGTTCTCCAGGTCCTAGCATCAGGATCCTGCTTTTCCTGTCTCTCCTTGGGGCAAGAACTCTGGGAGCTGGTGGTAGGCTCAGAGCTGGGTGGTGTCCAGCCGCAGAGAGAAAGTAAAAGTGGCAGCTCTGAGAAGGGAGCAGGTTCTGGCACAGGCAGAGTGGCTGGCTGCAGGTGCTGGTGGCCTGTGCTCCAGTGACTTCTCCTGCTGGGTGACCAGCAGGGAAGATGCTGAGAAGCTGGTGTCCACTGCTCTGAAAAGGAAGTGAAAGAGCCAGGGTGGTTCGCAACTTCCTTTGCAGCAGGAGGCTGACAGCTCTGCAGGCAGTAGCGTGGAGGCACTTGTGGTTCCTGGAATGGGACTGAATGTCATAAGATATGGAGAAAAGTTGCTGAGACTCCTCCAGCACTACCCGGTATTTCTTATTTGTGGTGAGTCAGGGATAAAAAGTTGTGGAGGGTGGGATCCCTTCAGGCCTTCCAGGCAAGAAGTCTAAAATTGGCTCCTTCATGAAGTTCCCCAGGAGATGCAGCCAGAGGTGTGAGTTCATTCTATGGGACAGGTAGGTGCAGGAAATGACTTTGCAGCAGTTATTGCAACTTTGTCTCCTTTCACGATTTGGTTGAGTTTTTTTCCGGTGGGTTGGACCTCATCTAGAAACAAGGAAGGTCATCTCTTCTCTGGACACTTTCGTGTACCTCGCTGGCGTGGAGGATATCTGCTCAGTCTCGTGCGACTTGAGAAAAAGCAAACAAAAACCGCAAAAAAAACCTACACTAACAAAATGCTTTCTCTCTGTAGCCACAATGCCCTTTTGCCCCCCGAGCCAGGGATGCAGTCCTGCTCCAGAGCACCAGCTCCCTCGAGTAGCCCCGGGAACGCACCGCAGCCCCCGGCCGTGCGGGACCCTCCGGCCCGGTGGAGAAGTCCGAGGCGCTGGTAACGTGGCAGCTCTGAGGCGAACCGTGTTCTGAGAAAAACAGGAGGTCAGCCTGCAAGTTACATGAATTGAGTCATGTAGAGTTAAACTAACCCCTCCCACAGCCATGGACCACTAAAGCGCCCATTTTCATGAGCACCTCTCACTAAGGCAGCTCGGAGCCGGCAGAGGCTGAGAGAGGAAGGAGGGGGGAGCGCGGGAGGAG
>VZRS01008300.1:1332198-1367710 GCA_013398055.1 Ifrita kowaldi
GGGTAAGGACAGAAGCGAGCGGCCGCTCTCCGAAGGCAGCCCTCAGCCCCGGCGAGGGGCGCGGGGCTCGGCGGGGAGCCCCCGGGGTGGCGGCATCCCGCGGCCGGCGCTCGGCGAGGCTGTGCATATTCATGAGGAGCTCCTTCGGGATGTGCCAGTCAGGCGGGAGCTGCGCTGCGGCATCCCCGGGCGGCGCGTCCCTCCCTCCGCGCCCGCGGAGCGCTGCCGGCGGTGGGCGAGGGCTCCGCGGCGGGGGCTTGCCGGGGTGGGCGCAGCCNGTCCGCGTCAGTGCGAGGGATTCCCTCCCCGAGGCGGGCAGGAGCGGGCGGCGAGTCCCGGCTGCCGCCCGTGCTGTCCCCGGGGCCGGCGCCGCGCTTCAAGGGCGAAGGGGGCGGGGAGGGGAGAGCAAAAACTCAGTGGAAGTGTTGGCTGTCAGGAGACCTCGGTGGGAAACAGGAGCTCGGAGGCTGGAAGAAGCAGTGCGGTGCTGGGTGCGAGGGGCTCTCGGTGCACAGGCTCGTCAGAGGAGGATTCCCCACTCGGCAGCCTGGCTGCCCTCTGGCCTTAACTGCGGTCCTGAGGATGGGGCAGGGACCCGGCAATAGCCGCAGATGCTTATTGCACCGTGATTTCTCTACAAGATGCATGTCTTGTACTTGGCTTTGCCTTTTATAATCAGCTGACACGGTGCACGTAGCAGCACTAGTCACAACGTTTGGCAGAAACATTTCCTAGTTTAGTATCAGCTTTTTTCTATCTGGGTGCCTTACCCTCTGTTTACAGAGCCTTCTGCAACACGGTCCGCCTTTCCGTACTGCCGACAGCACTGCGCTCTGTGCGGGGCTTTCAAACACAAAGCAGGAACTCGGGCGAATACGCAAGAGGCAGTAAACAGGGAAGATATTTGGGCATAGTTTCTTGTTCAGAACCAGGTGGAAGTCTCTCATTTATCATTGTTATGACAACGGGGAAACAAAGTGTGATTTCGTTTTCCCCCCTAGAATAAACAAAATGGTAACCTAGACCTTTCCAACGTTTTATCTTCACAGAATGTAATAAATGGCATTTGAGGGGAAGAAGCATTTTCTCAGTCTGACGTACATCAAAATTTAAAGCAAAGACTGGCAGAAGGAGAAGGTTAGCTCATTAGTTTATGCAGTCATGAGTGAAGCTGGAAATATTTGGAGATAATTTGCCTCTGTTGAGGAGGGAGATAAGAATAGCTTTGAAACCAGTCTTTTAAAAGTTTGATTCCAAAAATGAAATATAATGCTTTAACAGAGATGTCTTTTCTAGTGAGTGAGTAATCACAGGGAAGAAACTTGGATAATGAGAACTGATTTAGGAAAAACGACCAACTAAGCCTTCTTTTAGAAAGTGGAATTTTAAAGAGACAGAAGGAAACTAAAGGAAACTGACAGCACTCAAGCCAATTGCAGACAAGGCAATGATGGTGCCATAATGGGCCGACCTGCAGAGTGTACAAGACTTGCAAGACCCTAAAGAAACTGCATTTCATGTATGTGGGAAAAGAAAACACCAGAGTGTTTCTGAGAATGCCTCTAGCAGTATCTCTTCCAGAGGCAGCAGCCAATGGGCCCAGCATGGGACAGTCTGGGACAGGCAGCATCTATCAGGTAGTTGGAAGGTTCCCCCTTGAAAGGAGGCACAAATGTACACCAAGGGCACGTCCTTTCATCAGAAAGGATTTATTAGGAAGTGTTTCAGTAAGACACCTGTTTCCTGTAAGCCTTGTCCACAGGGACTGCAATAAATGCGTTTGGAACACTACTCTTTGGTTTTAGGAAGCCTGTTTTTAAATACTAGTACTGTCAACTCTGCTTCAAAATTTGGATCAAAATGCTAACATGGCCAAGAAAGAAATTCTGTTTGGGGTGCTACAGAGCAACAGGTTATATCATCGATCAGTGTGAATACTTTGTTGGGCAGAAAGCTTGAGAGCCTGAAAAATACATGTTACTGGAGGATACATGGGTATGCTTCAGTCTGGCAAGAGCATGACACTGATCTCATGTAGACAGCAGTGAAAATCAATAAACCTTTTAAAATTTATCTACTTGAACATAAAATGTACTCTGTACATTTTACAGAGTAGAAACTCTGATTTGGAGGTCTCTATATACACAGAGATTAATTAATCTCTGTCAGATGACTGCTCTCTATAGATTGTTCCAGCATGGAAGAGTAAGAAAGCAAAATCTGATGAGGGAAAAAAAAGGTAAAGGAATGTGAATGAAAAATAACAAATTTAAAGAGAACGTATTGAGCAGTACATCGAAACCAAGAATGAAGATGACTTTGATTTGTTTATTCAAACAGCAAATAAAAGTTAAAACAAGTTAATGGAAAGGAAGTGCAGAAAGAGGAAGTGGAGAACATCTGATGAAAAAGACAGACACTGAATTGGGGAAGATTATTTAGAGAAAGTAAAGATGTCAGGGGAAAATCTAAATTTATCAGGACCAGGCACAATTCAAAGGAGGAATTTAGTGTGCCTTAGGAACAAAATAATGTATGTTTACATAATGCCATGATCATTATGGAGGTGGTAAGATTTTAATGATGATGCAGGAAAAAAACCAGAAAAGTGTTGGTTAAATACTTTTCCAAATTTGGGTGGGGGGGAACGGAAGAAGTTAATTCTGATATGGAGTGTTTCATGGATGTTCATGGAAGTAGCTTGTTTTGTAGATTAAAGTTTTGGGGGCAATAAAGTTTACAACAATTTGAAGTTAAATGTGCCAAACACTTACTGAGAAGATCTGTATGCTGTGATGTTCATTTTCAGCAAACTGGAGCACTATGGATATCCCTGGCAATGGGAAGAATACTACTGTTCACCCAATATCCCAGCAGTATGATGATGGGTATCCTGGAGAGCTATTGCCAATTTAGTTTGACATCAGTTTTACATAAATTACTGGATAGATCTCCTCAGTAACCAAGTTTTAATAGCTAGTTTGATTATATTTTTTGGCTTTGTAGAGCATAAAACTTATCAAAGTAACTTAGAGAATAAAATTGTAGAAATGGGTAACATTGTTAAAATGGATAAATGAATGAATGCATGGAGAAGGAAATTACTCATCCCAGACAGAAGCAAACTTAGGAGTTCCCATGGCCTCCTCAAGTGAGCATATTGGTCTGCATCCTAGAATGGAGATAGTCCCACTTACAAGAGTCTGCAGCAAGAACTTCAAGGAATATGTTTCTTTAGGGTTTGGAACTTGGCTGGAGAATGCACTTATAAGAAGGAGTGGTGGGAAGTATTTCAAGTACTGGTAGATCTTTCAATTTGTCTTTCTTGACAAAAAAATCCTTTCTTGAAGGAACAGGCTGCAACACAGTAAGTCAGCTGACTTTAAAAAATAGATGTCACACAAGGCTGGTGTGATTCCCATTTGGAAAAAAAACAGGCTGCATTTTGTCTTATGCATGTTGTCACTCATGGAAGTCCTAGGAAAAAAGAAAGTATTCTTAAAAGTTGAGTGGCTGTTGAATAAATCTGGGCTGTAAGTTAAGGGACTTCTAAAGCCTGGCTCTCCTGAGAGTTAGGAAGCACTACACAAAAGGGGAACTGGAAGAACTGATTTCCCTGGCTGGTATTTGACACGCGTGGTCTGGATTGTAAGTGTAGGACTGGGAAGGCACTGGTCCTTTATTTTCCAACTAATTACTTGCACTTGTTTTATTCTCGAGAGGAAAAACAATGTGGTTGAAAAGAGTAAATATGAATACCTTCCATGTTTAAACTTCTTCACAATAGATGCACTTCTGATGTTCTTCTGATTGCAAAAGTCTCCCTATGACTCTCTAGCAAAGAATGAGCTAATGGATTAAGACCTGGACAACAATAGACCTCAAAAATAGTTATCAAAGGAAGCAATCATGAAACAGCTGTGTTTTCAAAGGTATTCTGCAAGAGGCCTGATGGCATTAGACATTTCCAATAATGATCTAAAAAGCATAAAATCATTGCTGATTTGCAGATGGAGTTTGTCAGTGCTAGGAGGACCAGTACAAATACCAATTAAGTCAGAGGAAAAAGTCTAAAGCAGCCAAGAGTGGTTGAAAAGATAAAGAGCAAATAAAAGGCTTTAAGCCAAGCTTGTAAAAGCACAGCTAATGTGACTTTGGGAGGAAAATTGGACATTCAAACACTGAATAGACCAGAACAATTTCGAGACAATATTGTTCAGAAAAAAAAATTTTAGAGGTGTGCATGTGTATGTCTATAAATATATATATGTCTGGGGCAGCCATAACTCAAAAGTTTTGGTTTCTTCCTTACCATGGAGGGAGAAGGTTGTCTCCTAGTCAACCTTATTGTGAGCACTGAAATCTCTTTGCCCCTTGACTTGTAATTACCAGAAGCATATAGAAAACCCTTGAGGAATTTCTAGAGGAGAAAGAATAAATTTAAGAGGCTGGACACCTGAAAAGCAAAGGTTACAGAAGCTATAATAATTTATAATCTTTTTGGTTTTACTTAAGTTGCATAACTGGCTTACTGTGGTGCAAAAGTATCATGCTTCGTCACATTCCTTCTTTTCCTAAGACATCTTTACACCTGTGGTTTTGAGAGCAGCTAGGAAACGAAATTTTTGGGTTAATACCCTCTGGGTAGGTATTTTATACCTTCTTACTAGCTCAATGCCCAATAACAGTGTTCCACAGAGCTGGATCTGCTTGGACGCGTGTTGAGACAGGAGCTGCGTTCTCAGCTAAGAAACTGTCTGTTCGAGGTGGTTAGGATGTGGTTAAAGACAGAAGTGTTCAGGCTGAACTTTGGGATGAAGTAGGTGATACTGAAATTACTTTGGCAGCCACTTCATAAGGGATTAGTATTGCTTGAGACAGATCAAACTTAAATTGTAACATTTTAGATCACGTCCACAAGAGAAGCCCCCCCAGTTGGTTTTCTGAAATCTGAGTTAGATGGTGACCACTAATGAAATTCTATTTTATTATTGTTTTGTCGTCTAGGTGTGAGAACTGGCTTTATATTTCAACTCAGTGGAAACCTCCCTTCCCTGAGCAGAGCTGAAGGTTTATGGCAGGCATTTCCACCAGTGTCTCTTAGTCACAGCGCTGTTGCCAGAATGCTCACACGGAGAGCAGCAGAGCCTAAGGGTGCACGTCTACAGTGGTGTCATTTGACATAAATTTCGCTGCTGAAAGAGAAAAGGCGCCTGTTCTTGTCTCTAGCCTTATTCTTTTTATTCTATGATAACTTCCAGCTTGTCTAACTTGAAAGTCAACACCAGCGTGAGCGAGAGAACAGAAGGAGGGTAAGGGTAAAAGTCCCTTTGATGAAAGTTATTGGGGGGTGCAGGGGGAAAATCTTCACAGCAACACAAGGAGAGACACAAAACAAGCCCTGTGCTCTGAAACGCTGCTGCATTAGCACTACAAATTAAGAAATGAATTAAGAGGGAAAGTGAGAGACCAGATGGAAGAGAACGGAGTCGGCTAAGTGCACACTGAACAAATTCATCTGCTCACATCATCTCATGCGTTCGCTGCCCCCAACTGTGGAAAATGCTGGAAAGATCTGTTTCACAGCCTGCTCTTTGGGCTCCTTGTCCCTCTGTCCCTGGAGCTGCACTGGCCATTCACGCTCAAGGATGGCAGGCAGTGTAATGGTCAGTGTGTCACTATTCTGTTGGTGTTTAGCCACCACCAGCAATGCCACAGCTCTGCCTACTATGGTTCTTGTCTGAACCCTTTGAGGCCCATATTTGTCCATTACAGCTTGGGAAGAGCTTTCAGTGAGGATCTGCAGAGCCGCTTCACTGTCTTCCTTCAGATCGCTTTTCAAATTCCCTTTGTGCTGTCAACACAAGGATTAAGTCTCTAGTATGAGGAGACGTGTCCATCAGTCTGACCCACGCTATTCCGTGCTCCTTTGTGACCTTCATCCAGCTGAATGCTACATCTCTTCTGACCAAAAAGTAAGCCTTACAGGGTGGCTGACTGATTTACAGGCTGGGACTTGTACATTTGAGCAAACATTCTTATTTTGCTTAACTAGAAGTTGAAGGCTCTTAGTTTGATTTGTATTCTCCCCTTTGTTTCTGATCCTTCTGAGAATCTTGGCCGTGATCACAAATCCTGGTGTGTTCTTGATGGAGAGGATGCAAAGAAAATGGACCTATTTTTACAAAGGAATGAGATTTAGTTTGTTTTTTCATTAACTGTCTGCAACCTTTCAGCCAAAGCTCAAACCATCCCTGGCCTTTGAGCTCTGTGTGCTGACTGGAAAAGGTGAGTCAGCAGCTCAGGACTCAGAAACCACTTCAGCCACTCATTTGGTTCTCAGCGCTGTCACAATCTGCTTGTAGGGTTTCCAAGACAGTAGAGAGGCAGGAGAGGCTGGTTCAGCTGCTGTGAACGTTTCTAACATTCACCCTGGACTTAGCAAGAAGGGGTAGACTCCTCCAAAAGTGAGGGCTGGAGGGAATTTGGAGTCCCTTCAGTACAGCTAATGGGATTGAAACATCCAGAGTGCATGGCAGAGCCCAGGGAGCAGGCATGCAGTGGGAGGAAAGGTGGAGCTGCTTTGTAGAGGGTGGGTTTGGTGGTGGGGACAGGTAACGGAGTGGGATTTGTCCCTCTGCTGAAAACTGTCCCTCACTGCTACCTGCTCTTTGCCAGAATGCGAATGGGCAGCTCTTGCCAGGGAGAACATCTGCTCTTCGCCACAATCAACCCCTAGCTGCTGGCTCCAGATTCTTTTGGGAAATCTGCAGTTTTGTCTTGAATTGAATGTGCCAAATAAGTTGATCTACAGCTTCTATATATATTTAGTCTCATTTCACCAAAATAATATAGGAAGTTTGCTCTTTGTGAGCTTTGTTTGAGACTGCAGTAAACACGAAAACAGCGGAAGCCAAAAAGAACTTTATTCTGGTAAATCCAGTGGTCACGCTCTTGTTTACAATACTTAGAAATACTGCTATGACCAAAAACATGAAAGCCATACAAA
Organism: Ifrita kowaldi; assembly: GCA_013398055.1. Lineage (NCBI taxonomy): Eukaryota > Metazoa > Chordata > Aves > Passeriformes > Cinclosomatidae > Ifrita > Ifrita kowaldi. Next base: position 1,339,208 of record VZRS01008300.1, read on the forward strand.
AAAGGAGAAAAGAATGTTTCAGCAGGGTTCTTTAGAATTTATACTGTCATTAACTAAAGAGAATTAGGACTGTATTGGAAAGGCGGAACTATGGCATAAGACAGAGGTAGGATAGTCCCTTTTGTGGCAGAGCAAACAGAGCAGTTAAGCAAACTGTGAAATTAAACCTCTGCACTTCATCTTAAAAATAGTGGTTTACAATAGAACCTGGCCCTGTGCTATGAACTCCTTGTTAAAGACAGTAATTTCACAGTTCCTTTTTAGGTTACAAAGCATGTCTCAGCTACAGAGACTAGTAATTTCTCTACCAATTTAAGAATCTTCAGCTCTGTGGCCACTTGGCACCTAAGAATATTAACTGGATTCCATAGGTCTTGCTGGGAATAGATGTCCTTCTGTAAATAGTTATTTGGAGAACTTCTTTTGCCCCTCTATTTCTCAGGAGACTGTAACTATAAATTTACACATCTTGGGAATTCTTGGTGTGGTGTAGCAGTTAGTCTTTAGTTTATTGGTATCTTTATAATGTAGTGATGAATTCTTTTAACTCTGCTGGTTTCTCTTTCCTCTGTCCCTGAAGTTAGTCTGTAGGAAGGAGACACAGGGAATGCCTTCATTCCTCCATGGGACTCTGATGCCTATGTTTCTCTTTTCCAGCATGTTTCTTCTAACCTAAATGACATCTTCAGTTTTTATTCCCTGTTTTTAAAGTTGCAGCAGAACTGCATAGAAATTTTAGCATGAGTCATGTGTACTTTACTGGACCATTAATCTCCAAATTGTTGTTAGTCTGGCAGAACATCAGAGAATATATCAAAGTGATGGAAGATGAATTTAAGAGTAGTTGTAGCCAAAGTGTGCTGCTCTTTCCCCGGACCTTGGGAATTCTGCCTCTCTGCAGGAAGGAGTGTGCTGCAACCCCTGGTCCATGAGAGCTACCCAGACAAGTGGATGAGGTGGTCCACAGAGCAGAGCATTGGGATGGCTGCTGCTCTCTTGGTTTTTCACCAACTGGGGAAATAAGGCTAATGGTGCTGACCTCTGTAAACTCCTTGGCAATATATGGGTGAAAAGCTCTGTGTCAAATTTAAGTGTTACAATTTTTTATTAGGGAAAGGCTGACAAACATATGATGCAGGGCTCCAGCATTAACCTGTTTTGTATTAGTTTCCCATATGATGTGGGCAGACAGTACTGCTGAGAGCTGGAGCCAGCTGTGAAAGCCACAGAGTCAAGGGGTGCCTGGCAATACTGGGAAAGTATTGAGAGACCTGGCCTTGCTTGGTGTCTGTGTGCTGGGAGAGGGCTGGACTCATAAGATTGACATGAGAAAATGTGCATGCACAAAAGCCTTCTTGTGGGTGTTGTGCTTCTGCTCTGGGGTAACTGCAGCTGTCCTGTCTCACATGAGCTTTATGGGAGAAGCTGAGGTTAATGCCAGCCTTGCCCTGCAAGCCTGGATATAGGAACAGTACCCAGTCTCTGCTGCACTGGTGACAATGGTCTCACCCTATACAGTCACAGGGAGCTGCTCAGCCTGTGACTGGCTGAAAACAGCTGCAGCTCCAACATTGTCGGTAAGATTTTGGTTGTAAACTATTTTAAATCCTCTGTGGTGAGTCTGATAGTGACACCCAGGGACAGGCTTCATTGTTGCTCTCCCGGATTTCAGCATCCTCTAACTTCCCAAAGACTGCCACTGCTGCAGCACCCGTGGATGCTGTGCCACCAGCTCCAGGCAGGAGTCCTGGCTACATCCGAGCAGCAGAGCTGCATGGTTACTCCAGCAGCCCTAAACCTGCTTTGCTGTTGTCATAACCTAACCAAACCAAGGAGACCTTTTCCCAGCTGCAATGATGGCCTGTGAAAACAAGGTCCTAGCACTCCATGCCTAAGGTAGGTGTGCAGCTGGAGGAGCAGCAATACTACGGCTGGCCTGGAAGAAATGAGAATGGAAGTGTGTGTGTGGGAAAGAGGAGTAGAAGAAGCAACAGATCAAGGAGCAAAAGAATGGTCTGTATTGATAACCAAGGACGTAACTGGCTGCACTAAAACTGGGTAAGTGCTGAAAAATGTGTTTGCAAAAAGTCCGGCTGCCTGCGCCCTGATAAGCCTCACATGGACGGCTTGCCAGGAAAAGGCCTGGGTGCTGATAAAGCCGCTGTGCCAGCGAGTCCTTGGGGAACAAAACTGCTCAAATAACAGGCAGATCACAGTAAACTCACAGCACATCCTCTGTGCAAGGTGTCCTCCTACTCTCCCAGCAAGCAGACAGACAGTGGGAGCTAAGGTACCCAAAATGAGGGGGGAAAAAGGGCACTGAGCAGCCACCTGTCCTAGATAAAAGGGATTTCCAGGCAAAAGGATCACCCCGTGGTAACCATTAACTCTGTAAGACAGCAAAAGGCCTGCTCAAGAATTTGTAGCTTGTCACTGAAGAGGAACCCAAGAGGTACAGCGAGGATTTGGAATTTGGCACCCTTGGTGTCATCTCACACAGGATCTTGCCAGAGCACCTGGGTGAGCTTGGTGTCTGTGAGTATGGAGGGAGTGAGCGTGGGTGAGAAAATGGGATCAAAACGAACATTTTTCAGAACGAACATCATCTTCCTGTTTCGTATGGTCATGTGCTGTTGCTGCATTAGTTTGCTGTATCGTAGCTACATCAAAAACTTCTCCATTCTTAAACAAAGCTTTCACATCTTTTTTCATTTGTAACTGATAAGACCATCAGAATTTAAGAAGCTTTTGTTTTGGTGTGATCAATGGTGCAAAAATATAATCAGGTCCAAACTGAGCTGTAAGAGGCTCTAAGGGCTGAAAAATACTGGATTAAAATATCAGACAAAACAGGAGGGTGAGGAAAGTTCTCAGATGCTTTCAATGATGGAAATATTTTTTCAGAAACTACTCCCAAGCACTTTGACTTCACCTTTCCCACCCAAAGTAAGTTGACTTCCCACATGCCTGCGTAAAGGCTGAGCAGGTCATGGCCCAGGAAGAGAACTACTGCTGAGAGTCATCTGAACAAGACTGCTGTGGGAGCCCAGCCAGGTTATAAATGGATTGAAGGGTAGGGTTCCCACATCTCTGAGGAGACAGCCCCAAAGAGTTACTGTACAGCTCCTATTTCTCCTTCAGTTGCTAGCCTTCATTTCCATATTTCACATCTCTTTAAGTGAGCCTCATCTCTTTGGGATCAAATTCTGCTTTCCATTAGTGTTGTTGGCCTTACGAGCATCTGAAGTTTGGGTGGTTCTTCTCTTGTTTGTCTTTTTCTGAGTTTTATTATTTCTTGTGTAAGATGGTGGTTTCCATAGATACCTTGGACATTATTTATTTTTCCTTCCTGGACATACAGTTCCTTCCAATGAATTACAGAGCAATTTGCCACTTCTGCTTGAGGCCTTGGTTCCTTCACCCATATCACTGCTATACCGAGCATTTTAACACTGTTGCTCCAACATGTCATCTTGATAAGCTGCCTTGTTGTCTTTACACGGCTTTCAATCCACATGACGAAACTCCTGTCCGGCCAGTTTTAAATTCAAAAATGGTACATTGCATGTCTATTTTAGGATTTTGTACTGATAATTGTTGGAAACTTTAGCTCAGCTTTTCCCTGCTATGGGTAACAGTTAAACAGAACAGTGTTTTGTTATTTTTGTTCTCCTCCCCCCCACCCCCCGCCTTGAGAAATGTTATCAAAGGACAAAGTCTGGCAAAGTATTCAGGATTGGAATGCTCCTAAATGAGAGCTCAGATAGCAATGACGTTGTTCTTTCAGACAGCTCTAGCGTGAGTTTTCTCTCTTTATCCTGTCTCCACCTTGTCCCGGAGGAAATCATATGTCCTGCATTGCAGAGGTAGATGCTAATGGGAGTCACTGCTTGGTGTTTAGGGGTGAGAAATTTGAGCACTATCAGTCTCCTCAAATCCTAACAGAAGCAAAGAAAAATCTGGACATGGTGCAAGTTACTGCTTTCTTGGGTCTACTCTGCTGTTATCAGGCTGTTCAATGCACAAGTGGGGCTGTTCTGCTGATTCAGCGTCACAAGAAATGATGCCAGGGCAGCTCCAGGCCACACTTAAGGAATTACAAAGGAGACCATTAGAGTCACAAGTTTTCTCTTTAGCTGATTTATAAATGGATTTGTTTTCTTTCTTGCTCATTTGTCCCAGAGCTGTTAATAAATAACCTTTTCAATGTCCCTGCTCCTGCAGGAGATGTGAGGAAAATGTGTGCTCGTGTGAACTTGCTGCAAGCTCTGCAGCTGGGCTGGAGATCCTAGGGCTGGAAGGTGGGCTCCGACTTCAGCCTGGGACGTCCCATCCCAAGCCAGAGGGAGAATGGTGCTGAAAGAGGTTGGGAAACACAGTAGTCCCAGGGAAACAGCAGACCTGTAACTCCTTTTTGTGTGGGCCCTGGGATGCTGGACAGAAGGGTGGGCTGCTGTGACTGTGCCCCTGTACCCATGCCGCCTCATCCAAAATATTTCATGTTTGTATTTTGAAATATTTGAGGCAAGAATAGTGGGGGGAAGGGGGAGGGGAAAGATTAATGGATAATAAATTGAAGGCCAAACTATAGCTTGATTATAAAGGGGTTTCTTTTCCTGAGCCTAATTCTCCTCTCAGGATTCACTGCACATCCAGTAATAAGTAATCTGAACTTTAGAGATTAATAGCATCCTGTGCCAGCCCATTCATCCAGCAAAACTCCTTTGCTGTTTTGTTACATGTCAGCATGAGGCTCCAGCCTTTTCAAAGTGCTCCTCTGACAATAATGAAAATTTAGATTCATATTTTCCTTATTACCTTTGTAATTTCCAAGAAGTATTTCTTCTCTTACACTCAGGAACTTTGTCAAGGCCTGTGCCCCTCAATAGCCTTTGATCCCATGTTCCTTCCCATTAGTTGTCACTAAAAATACCACAGGGTAATTTGTTTCCTGCTATTTGAAATGGAAATTGTAGCAGCATGAGGAACAGAGAATTATATTCATGCCAAATATCATGAGCTGAATTCTCCTCATGGTTTGTGGGAATCCTAGTTATTAAAGCTGACCTCTGAGAAATCAGTATATTTTTCCACAAGGCCTGGACAGTGGATGTGCTCCTCAGCAAGAGAAAGGAACTATTCCAGCTGTTCCTTGTCCTGTGCTCTGCAGTGATGAATGGAGATAGCTGTGCTGACAGCTAGAGGTAAACGGGTGAGTTGGGAGGTGTTTAGGCAGAATGTTATCTTTTTTTATACATGCAGCCCTAACCCTGAGCTGCTGAAAGGAGGCAGCAGGGCTGCTGTCCTGCCTGAATTGCAAGGGGTCTTTGCTTCATTTGCTAGGATGTGTTGCAAAGGGAAGGTGCCTACAGTGTTCTCTTGCAAATGGGGTGCTATGCATGCTAAGGGAGGAAAAGCTCACTGGGTACCTTATAGGACTGAGAAATGCTCCTCTAAGACAGCAAATACCTGTGCTGGAAATCACAGTATTAAGGGGTGGCACAGCCTGGATATAGGCAAAATCCCAGGCACAGCTAGGCACTGCAGCTTACACACTCGCGTGCGGCACTGCTGTGGAATGGGCATCACCCCCAGCAGCCTTGCAGTGGCTCTGCTGATGCTGCACCAGCTTGGAACAGTGTTTGTGTGTCTGTGATCAGTCTCCAATGGTTTTTGGTCCTGAATGGGAAGTGAAACTTCAGGAGAAAAGCTGGTTGCTTTGCCGTGCAGAAATCCTCAGGCAGCACAGGCAGTGGCTCCACTTGCTGACATGTGGCACTTTGGGCAGCTGTGCTGTTTATTTTGGAAAGCAGGGAAGTGAGCCCCTGAAAGCAGTAATGTTGATCAACACACAAGGTGATCCCAGGAATCTACAGTTCAGAGAAAAACATCCTTGAGGCGTGGTGAGAGACTTGGTGGCCTCAGCCCGGTCAAGGCAGGAAAGGTTGTCAGTGGAGAGGGCATACAGGAAAACTGGTGACTGCTGGGGTTGTATTTTGACACCGCTGGGAGTCAAAGTGTGCTGGGTGCAGAGCATGCCGTGGATAACAGGGGGTTTGGATCTGTGATCTGTTTCCTCTGCGGTCATTCCCTGTCAGAACCTCCTGTGGGGCGTTGCAGCATTTACAAAGCTCAGGACTTTTTGTTCTCCAGGAAGTTTCTGAACTTGCTGGCCCAACGTGGGTGTTGAAGGGGGGAGTGGTTGTTCTGGAGGCTGCTTCCTCTCTTTTTTTCATGATGACTTGTACATCCCCCTCATGTGTGGGTGGATGGTAGGATACAGGGAAGGGTGGGCTCTACTGGGTTGGTGATGTGACTCACACATCACCCATCTTCCAGTGTACGCAGTGGTCCTGCTGTCTTTAGCAGCAACAATAATTAAATAGCTGTACACAATAGCTGCCTGGGGCTGAACTGGGAGTAAATGACCAAAGCAACTGAAGGCTAGTGCCCACTGCCAGCCAGAATGCTGGAGAAAGAGAAGGGCATGGCTGTCTATATAGGGATGGGAAAAGCTGATGTGATGGTGGATTTTAGTGAAAGACAAGGCAATTTCTCAAAACTGAGGGTGACCACCTCACAATTTGCAATGCATTACTTCCAGCTCAACAGAAATGTATGTTGACCACATCTCAACAGAAAGAGAGGAAATTCTATGAGAGATTGGAATTATTGTAGAAGTAATCCCAATTTATTCTGTGTCAATGATGTCTAGTAGTTCTTAAAAGAAATAACATCGCAAAATAAAAAATAATTGAGCTGAATCAGCAAAGTACTTAAAATGTGGAAATAGGAATGCTTATAAGAAACAGCCCATTCCCTTCTTATTTTATTTCACAGAAGCCATAATCCGGCTGTTGGAAGTTATGTTAATTTGAAAATAATAAAGTCTCTTCAAGATGCATATTCAGAGGCAAAAAAAGGAAGATAAAATTAGTGCAAATTTAAAGTTGTAAAGTGTAAAAGATGGTCAAAAGAAGCATAAGGAAAAAGTCATGGCCAGAGTGTTAAGAAGTACAAAGAAGGATGTGAGGATATTGAGCACAAGAGGAAACCCGGCAGCACCGCTGGGCCTCTGCAACTCAGTGTATTCAAACTATCAGTAATGACAAAGCTGAAAAGGTGTCAGTGCTTGATGCACCTTTTTCCCCCCAGAAAGACAAACAAATGCCTTTACATTATGCCATAGTTGAGTATATTCAAGCGACAATTTAGCTGGTAAGCCAGGGAGGAGAGGAAGCCCCCTTGAGCTCACTGGATATGTTCTGATGAAACTTCAAGCTTTGTGGGTAATGGCAATAAATCTTCTCCAGCTAAAATGTAACTTTGATGGCTGGTAGCAAATTAATAATATCAGAGGTTTCCTGACAGGAAACTCGATGTAACTGATAACAGTTTTCTCTTCTGGTTTGAAAAACCTCTTTGATGTGAGAATCTTAAAGAAATTAGTGTGAGTACAAGTAGGATTCATGCTCAGATGTCCAGTAAACAGCATATAAATGTAAAAAATAACTGTCTAAAGGTCATTGTGCCAGCAGCAGCCTGCCACTTGCTGGTTGTATTTAAGAATATTGAGTGTCTGGGTCTGACTGCTGCAATGTAAGCCAGAAAAATATCTTCCTGCAGAGAGACTATTTAATGAGCAGGCATTGGGAAGACTTGTGTGTAATACCAGGGAGGTGGGCTGTGAGGCCAAGGTGGGAGGGGGTGTGAGCGCCTTGCAGAGAGCCAGGGAGGCTGAGCACCATCCCCAGCACTGCACCATGGGAAGGTCTCTGACAGGGGAGCCTGCTTTGTGCACGGGTGAATGGGGCACTTGTTGGTGTGGCAGTCTGGGTCACTGGGGCTGATGCCCAGAACCCCTGGACATCACCTCTCCAGCAGTAAATCCGCGCCGCAGGGCCATGGGGCTGCCCGAGCACAAAGCCCCTCTGTGCTGCGGGCAGCTGTGGAAGGGAGAGAAGGGCCTGTGTGCTGCCTGCTCCTTTGTATCCATCTCTTGCTACCATTGCTCAGCTTCTGCTGCCTCTAGCACCCACCGGCTCTCCAGGATTTCCACGTGCTTTTCTTTCTTCCAGGAAAAGAGGGCTCATTCAATGTGTGTTGTGCAATTTCCCAGGGTTGTATCCCAGCCACAACACTAAAAGCAGTAAAAGGATGAGGTACTCCCACGCCAAGCAGTGCTGTACACATGGATAGCATACAGCAGGGTGGTTGCCATGAATTATGCCTGAACGAAACCTGGAGCTTTGCTGGGCAAAGGAGGGAGCACCTTTGTACAACTGCATCTGTACCCCGCAGGGAGAGCATATGCACTGCATTGGCCTTTGCTGGCAGCATAGCTTATGAGTGCATTGTCCCCTTTCTGCTGACTCCCTGCCTTCTGAACCAAGGAAACGGAACTGGGAGAAAGTCCAGGAGCCACCCTCATCCTGAGGCGGGATCAGCTACAACAGCGCTGGCAGATAGAAATGCCATTTTTCTGAACACAACTAATGAGCCTCCTTTGCTCTTCTCTTTTGCAAACTTAACGATTCAATTGCTTCAATCTTTCCTCAGAGGTCAAGTTTTTAGGCTTGCGATCTTTCTTGTTCTCTTCTGGAGTTTCTCCAAGCGGTCTACATCTTTCCTGAAAGGCAGAGTCCAAAATTGGTCATAGAACCTCACAGGAAGATTTGCCAGCTTTGCATGGAGGGAAAGATTACTATATGCTGCCGTAGCTGCCATAAAGATTTCTCTGGAAAAGCTACTTAACAGATTGCTCATCACACTGTCTTTGGGTTATGGCTCCTACCTAAATGTCGTATTTGCTTTTGTCCTTAAGAGAGTTAGATACTTTCACCCGGCTCTCACCTATTTGTCAAATTTATTTTCAATTTCAGTCCTATGTGTTAGCGTGCTTTGCTCCCAGCTTGGTGTTATCTCAGACACTCTTTATCTTCCAGCTCACTCATGCGCAGGTATGTGTGCACATGGAACAGTTCAAGCTGCCAAGCTGTATAGCCTAAATTCATAGGAGTCTGTGAGTTTTGAGACATGTAGGGCTGCATGATTTCAGTAACAAATGTCTCTGAAAGACAGCATCCAAAAGACCCATTATACTGTTTGGATTATCAGTTTCACTGACACTTCAATGTTTGTACTTCAGCACTTACAAGTATTTCATCTGGAAAAATATAACCCAGTAGAAGTGTATTTATTATTCTACATAGCACTACAAGAAGGGGCAGAGATCACAGCAGTATTTAGGCCACAATCTTTGCCACATGAATAATTAAGACTTGGGGCAGAGTCTCCCACACTGTTTCATGTAGCAGTTGTAAAAAGTGATGTAAAATCCTGATCTGGAGCTTGAATTCTAATTTCAATATGCTGAGTGTTTCACCCTGACATTTTGAAATAAAGCCCCTTAAACCAAAGCCATTGACTTACTATATATGTGCTTGTATGCAAATTCTAAGACAAACCTGAGCCTCTTGACAGCCTGAGAAAAGACTTTTCCAGCATTCTGGCCTGAAACAGGTGGTTTACATTACTTTGCAGCAAAGTCTTCCTGGGTAACTTGGATATGAGCATGTTTAAATGAAAAAGGCAGATGAGAATGAGTAAGAAGTCAGTTGGGGACAGGGAAAATTTCATAAAAAGGTTGATAAATGAAGCAGTGTTGATTTTCTGAGTGTTTATGCACTCAGATGATTGGCTGTGGTGAGTCTGAAGACAGGAGTGCCTTTTGGGTAACGTGCATCAAATCTGATGCAAGTTCAGCAACCTCACAGAGTAATCAGTGAGTTTTTCAGATAATTCAGCCTGAAAAACTTCATCACTAAGGAAACCTCACTTCCACTCACTAGGAGGATGATGTGTGTGTCCCCTTTCCATGCTGAACAGCAGCAGTGACTGCTCCCATGTCCTTTCCCTACCATCACTGCCAGCAGAACTCCACAGACACAAACTCCTGCAGTTAGAAAATGTGCACAGACTGCATTGCCAGAGCCCCTCTCTCCTGGGTGGGTTTGCTGAGATTGCATGAGAGGTGCTGGGTTGACTTAGCACTGCCTGATCATGTTTCTGAGGTAGTGCAAGTCCCCACCTCACTTCATTTAGGCTGGGACTGTATCATCTCCTGTGGAATGGGTTCAGTACTGTGCAAGGCCAGCCTCCTTGCAGCTCTGGTCAGAATGCCCAAGAAAAATGTAAGCAAATAATTCTATATGCAGAGAAGTGATGCTGGACTCTTCAGGCTGATGGAAAAGGCTGGAAAAGACAAAAATCCAGAAAGGATCATTTCTTACAAATTGACTAAGAGAATAAATTCCTGCAGGATTGAGCATTGCAGAAGTTGTGAGATAGAAGTGGAAGGCAGACAGAGGGAATAGACTGGCAATAAATAAATGAAGGTTGAAAATGGGACTGTTCCTGACCATACAGAAGAGTGCTAAGGGGATAAAGGTGATGGTGGGAACTGTCTCTGTCAGTGTGGCACTTGTGCAGTGGAAGAGGGATGGCCTTGCAGTACAGCCTCTCGTGATCCCTTCTATAACTGAGCACGAACATCCAAATGAAAGATCAGACATCAGCTTTATCTGTTATGCTAAGACCTTACAAAAATATTTGTATTTATTAGAGATGATGGGTCACAGGGAGATCGTCTGAACCAAGCATGGCTTTGGTCTATGCACATCTTTTCTCCTTGACATTCCTAATGTCACTCCTTAAACAAGCCATAGTCTCTCCTTACTGCATGTCTGAAAGCAGCTGGATGCCTGATTACTTTTAACTTTTGTTACTAAGTTTTGTTTGGTGAGAAGGGTGTTGAGGGGGGGCAGACTTGGCTGTGAGTGACATCTCCTGTCACGCAGAGGTGCCAGTGACTTAGTGTTGTGTTGGCTGGAGGGGCCATTTCCTATTTGTCTTGAGCTCTGGAAGACACAAGAGTCAAATCTGCTTCCTTGCCTTCACACAGAGCTGCCTCCCACGCTGGTGTGGTCCTTCCTGGTGATTCACTAAGAGCAACAGGGTTTCCGCAGCAAAATTGTCACCTGGAGTGACTGACAACATCCTCCCAGTTCTCTGTCTTGGGGACAGAAAGGATGTTAGATCTGTTTATGTTTTGGGGCCATCACTGGATGGAACCAGTGGTAGCCCCTATAAAAAAGGAAAGAGACCAAAATTGGAAACAGACAGAGATGCCTGAGCAGCTGGGCTGTGCTCCAGCATCTGGAGAGTGCTCAGTGCCCATGCAGCCGGGCAGGGCTCCAGCACCAAGCGGCTCTGAGCTCTGAGAGAAGAAAAGCAGTATCATTTCTATGCCTACTTATGGCCCTGCAGGATGTTTTAGGCACTGCACGCAGTGGGCAGAATGAGAGAAAGAGTAGAGATCTGTCTCTGCTTGGATTCTGACTGGGCACAGGGACAGAAGATTGTGTCTGCTTAATCTTTAGCTGAGAAAACCGCTAGTGGAAGGAAAATCCTGGAGCCTGCAAGTCAGTCAAGTACTGCTCCACTTGGTGGACACTGAGGAGTGTTCACATGGCATTCAGTAGTGCGAATGTGAGATTCAAAGGAGCTGGAGGAAGCTGGAATAACTTAATTCTTTAGCTCCTGCAGAACCTGCAATTACACCTAGAGCTGATGGAGGTAACCAAGGACACAGAAGAAGGAACTTATTGAAATACATCACCTTTCTGAAGAAATGGCAAGTGAATTTTAACTACATTGAATTCTTTAGATGGATTTGCAGTGTTGTTTTTGGCTTGGTTTTTGTTTGGATTTTTTAAACTAAGTTTGTCTTTTTTTAAACAAGTCTGTCAAGTATTCAAGTCTGTACACTATGAGCGCCCTTTGGAAGGTTTTTACTTTGTTACACTACCTTCTGGATTATGCTTATCATCTTGTACCTTTTCTTGTACGAAACATTTCAATAAAATGCTCCTTGGTAGCATTAGAGTTCACAGAGCTGGATGGTCTGGTATGGGATACAGCAACAAAGTCACCTCTCTACAAACCCCAGAGTCCTGAAAAGTGCTCATGATACTGAACTAAAATTCAGGCAAAAGTCATAGCCAGAGTTAAGAAAATAATGTGCCTTGGCAAAAAAATTACTAATCTCAGGCTACAGGTGGGATGCAGACAATCATCATTATGCCTCTGCCTTCAGACAAGGGGTATCCATCTGATAAGTGGGATGGTGCATTGCAGTGAGAAAAATATTCCTGCTTTGCTGCCAATGCTGGTACTTCCAGGGTGTGGTTGCTGAAAGATGCAGCAGGCTGACAATACCCATCACAACAGGAAATCTGAAAATCTTAGAACTTGCACAAAGTCTCACATCCTTCATTCCTATGACAGCAAACACATAAATCCATTCATGGTTTCCTCTAGGCAAGATCTCAGAGTAAGGGTGGCAATAATTACGTGGATGTGCTGTGCAACTGTCAGCAGCAGTTTCAGTTTTCAAGCACGCTAACTTCATATCTATACTATGCAGCTAATTTTACATTATGGCATCTGTTTTTATTCATTTTTCTAGGGTTAAAATAATTTTTGTTTAACAGACATGCTCAGTGCTATCATAACCCGAGCCAACTACTCTCTCCAATAAGAAGAAAGGTCTCCCAGCCATCATGCTCTGCTGTTTCTAATCACTTCAAGCCCTGAGTTCTGGGTGTTTTTGAATAGAGTTGGACAAAATACATTCTTACTTCCTACTGTCTGGTATGCACACTAGACTATTTTTTTAAGCTGCATTCTTGGAGATATTGGCAGGCGAGCTGAGCCTCTAACAGGCACTCACAAAATGCGAGCGTTACAAGCTTCCAAATTTCACAGTTAACCTCGGCAGATTTACACGTGAGAGCGAGCACAGAGCTCCAGGTCAGTGTTACATTCCCAGTGGGCCTGTCTGCGGCATCTTCGAAGTGAGCTCTCCTGGCACTTTTAGGTTTCATTTTCTCCAAGAAGGCAAGTAGCTGTTATTTGTCTATAGTTCAAGATTTTCAGAGATGCGTTGCTTCTTTTCACTTGGGCTAACTTCTGAAAATAACTTGAGGATTTAGGGTCACTCGTAAGGCCAGGTAACACTATATAGTTCTGGAACCTGGGACCACCCCTCACATAAAACCAGAGCAGTTAGAAGCTGACCCTGATCAGAACTTGAATGCTTTTCATATTTCCATGCATGGCATGAATTGCCAGGATGGATTTGGAGCACTGATCTGGGTCTGAAGGTCTGGAGACCTCTGGAACCCAAGTTCTGGCATGCAGATGCAGAGCAGGTTCAGTCACCTTCTCAGAGCATGACAATAGTTGATGTGGTTGCCTGCACCGAGATATTGCCATCCTGGATGACCTGTAATGTACTGCTAAACATCTCCTGGAGTATTTGTGTATAAGGAGAAGAGAAACTAGTTCCCATGCAAGTCAGATGATCAGTGCTTTTGAGTATGGAGCATCACTGTTGGTGGAAATGGATTTCATGTTATAGTGGGAGCAAGTATGTCCCCTAGAGCTATTTGTTTGTTGTAAGTGTTGAATTTGCATCAAAGTTATAAATCTAGAAAATACACTGATACCCTTTCTAGAGCTCCATGTAGTAAGATGGTATTTTATTAAATAATAGTTGCAAAACCGGCCAAGACTAAGCTGTGAAATGAGATTTTGACTGTGGGATATGTGAAGGATTATCCAAAGCAGGAAAACGTGAAAGACAGCATCATGCTAGCCACTAACAAGTGCAGGTATATGTATATTGGTTCTAAAAGCTCAAATGACATATTGGTTGTGAATGATTTTCACCAGCCATAAGTGGCCTTTTTCACAGAATTCTATTGCTAACCATGTATATTAAGACACAAAAATCCTAATTTGTTAGATAGGTTATCCCAAATACACCTGTGACATTTAAGGAATTAGAGTGGTAAGAGTTCTGCAAAGTGTGTGATTTATAACCACGTTGTGCCAATTCCGCAAACACAGGCCTTTCATAACCTGATGGGTGAAGGCAGATACTTCACAGTGCCAAGGGACTGCAGGAACGTGCCAAAACACATGGCTTTGGGGTAAGATGGGCTACTGGGACACTGACATCCTTTTTCTGCTCTAGTCACAGGTACCAAACCAAAGATGTCCTCGACAAGAACGATTCTACTCATCCTGGGATTCCTCTCTACTCTGGCTGTAATTGCTTTAATTACTGTAGCAGTGACCCAAAACAAGCCACTTCCGAAGAACATTAAGGTATTACAAGCTGGTACCCTTAGAGGAAAACAAGCTGGGGGGTTAGGTGTCCGTAGTGCTCAGGGACACATTGCTGCCCTTGCTGGCTCTGGCTAACTTCTTTTTCTGGCTACATGCAGCTCAACAGCTTGTTTCACATCTTTGTGGTAAAACCAGTTACAGCTTCACAGGGAGTGATTTCTTAAGTAACCGGTCCCAACTTTGTGATTTCTCTGCTCCTGTTTCCTTTGATGGGAGTTTTGCACTGGAGCTCTGCTGAGGAGAGCAGTGGCACACACTCCCTGTGTACCAGGCAGAGGGGCTGTGTGTGCTTGGTCCCCCGTGTGTGGAGGCCAGCACACACTGGGTCTGGTTCGGTGCCTCAGGTGTGGTAGCAGCTCTGTTTCACCCACAGTATGGGATCGTGCTGGATGCGGGATCGTCCCACACTAACCTCTACGTGTACGAGTGGCCAGCAGAGAAGGAGAACGACACTGGGGTGGTGAAGCAGGTGGAGGTGTGTAAAGTTGAAGGTAAGAGGAGAAAAAGGAGCTGGGGAAGGGGCGTGGGATGAAGAAGAGATGATGTAATAAAGGGATGAGGGTGGAGAAATCTAGAGGAAGAGGCCAATAGTAGAAACAGTGTCACATCTGTGAGATTATGTATCCCCCACTGCTTCCCATGGGGAGCTGTACGTGCCTAACCCTCCTGGCAAGAAAAATAGATCCACTTTTTCCTTTGTTTTTAGGATGCTTGGAATTAATTGCTTTTCGGAAAGAACTACACCAAAAAATGTACTTAAACAAATGAAGTGTCTGCATGCACTCTTGCTGAAGTGCTGATGAAGGCAATGAGAGGGGAGAGCATGGTTTGCTCTTTTTCAAGGCTTCTGTGCAAGCTATGCACAGGGCTTGTGGCTCAAGGTTGCTCAACTTATGCGTGTCATGACTTATTTTTTTATTCTGTTTAATTGCTGTGTAGATACTGTATGGTTTAGGAAAGCATAAACGAAGCCTAGGAGTGCACACAACAAGAAACAGCACAGACCATCATGGATCGCTGCATTCTGAGGGGATCAGACATTGTCAGACCTGCCTGGGGTCTTTTCAGGCCTCTGCAGTGCAGGGGAGAGCCCTACTGTTACCAAGCTGCTGTGATAGCTGCTCGGCGCTGCAGCATCCCACGTCACGAGCAGCACGCTGAGCATACAGCAAGCTGGAGCAAATGGGGCTTCACTGCTGCCATGCAGGCCCTGGTCCTGGGGCAGTCCAGGGAACCAGGAGACACATGGCAGAGAGGGACAATGATTTTTTGCTTGGGTAAGCATAAGAGGCAATAGCTGCAAAACACCCAGTGTTGTAGTGTGAGTATAACGTACACAAACAAATGACAGCATCCGCCCCTGGAGGGGCCAGCATAGAAGGGTCAGGGATTTTCAGGCGCAGATCCAGGGTACACCCATGCAGACTCAGAGAAGAAACTGCAGATGTTCAGGGCATGCTAAAGAAATGGTTTCTCTCAGCCCTCATTGCTAGTTCATGGCCTGCTTTGCGGAAAAAGGGTGGCAGATGCTGGGCACTGTCACCGCCCACCAATTGCATTGGGCTCAGCTGGTGCTGTAGGGTTTCTAAAGCTCCTCAGGAACAGGGTGGTTGAATCTGATTCTGCTGCCTGTGATACGGTTTAACACAGCTGCTCATGGCAGCATTCTGGGGTTATGTTGGAGTCTGCACAATGAAGTGTCTGTACTTCTTGCAGGCCCTGGGATCTCAGGTTACTCCCATGCCACAGAGGAGGCAGGTCCCTCTCTGGCACAGTGCCTACAACAAGCAAAAGAGGTGATTCCCTCAGCACAGCACAAAGAGACACCCGTCTACCTCGGAGCGACTGCTGGCATGCGGCTTCTCAGGTACTGCAGGGCGTGTCCCCTTCTCCTGCAGCGCTGCGCCTGGGATCGCCATGGATGCGCAGTGGGGGCCTCTCGGGAACAGTCCTTGGACACACTGCCAGCCCACACTGTGCCCAGACACCCTCCTGTGCTGCTGACCTCTCTGAGCCCTGAGTCCCCTGGACTTTTCCCTTGCTTACCCACTCACTCCAACCCTCCATCATCTCCTGCATCCACACGCAGCACAGAGACACCAGGAGATCAGCAGTGCCCAAGCTGATGCCTAGGCATCTCCACTATAAAGGGATGCTCAAACATCCCCATGGTCTGCTATCAGGCCTAATCTAGGATTTTTGAGCCCAAACATGTTGCAGCTCCCCACAGAGGGCCATTAGAGGCTAAGGTAGCTTTATAATCACATCCTCCTTTAATTACAATTTGTGATTTTCATGAGGGTGACCCAGACCTCTCCTGGCTAGGACAGGGAACTGATCTTAGGTATATATTGCATGGGAAATCTTCCTGGAGATACCTTCTGGATTTCTTCTCTAATGGTGACAGTAAAGAGTGAGAGGAGTCTCCACAGGGCAATTCCTATCAGGACACATGCTACAGAACAAGAGCTCTGGTCTCTGGTCTCTGCTCCAAGTACCTACCACTCTCAGCTGCTGGGTCTGTAAGTGTCAGAGCTGGTGGCAGCTGTGCTGTCAAGGTGTGACAGAAAGGAGTATGGCCAGTTAGAGCTGGATGACCCAAATGAATGACCATTGTCTTGTAATTGTCACTTGGTGGGGAGTTGCAGCCCGCCTGCTCAGAACAAAGCACAAAGACCACTGACAGCTGTCAGCCAGAGTCACTCCATCCTTTCTTCCATTCATCCAGGTTGCAGAACAAAAGTGCAGCTGACAAAGTCTTGTCCTCAGTAGAGAACACACTACGCTTAGCTCCCTTCAACTTCCAGGGTGCCAGAATCATCACTGGTCAGGAAGAAGGAGCCTACGGATGGATCACCATTAACTACCTTCTGGGCAATTTCAAGCAGGTAGTGTATCTACAGCAAGTACACCTGAATCATTGTCTTGCAGCACTTTGTAAGTCATGCCTTGCAGGAAGGTGTCACAGGCACTATCTTGCCTTGTAAGCCATTTACCAGGGATCAGGAAGCTGCACGTGTTGCCTCAGCAGTTGCTGTGAGTACATCCTGATACTTAGTGGTATCAGGATGCACCACTACAGTCAAACTTCAAGCACTGAAATAAAACACCAGCATCTTCAATAATTTTGCTTGGGTACAGCATCCTTCCCACTTCCTGATCTAAAATATTTCTGTTTCTGAAAAGTTTTACTATGATTCTTTCCTGTTGAGCTTATAAATCTGAGAGCTGAAAGAGTGAGTGGACTGTTTTTTCTCATAACAGTGGTATTAGATTTCATATTCTTTGCCCTCCTGCAAACACTTGGACATGATCCATCTTCTGTATTTACAAGCTTGCATTTTCTTATATCTTGTTCCAGCTCTCATCTCATGCCCCCTCCAGGACATGTTTCTTGTGTTCTGTGCTTCTGCTTCTCTCCTCATTGTTCTTTCTCGCCTTCATTTCTCCAAAATAAATCTTCTCCATGCCGAATATATCTGGTTTAATTTGATTTTTTTTTTCCCAAGTCTGGCTGGAAAAAGCTTCTACACTCCCTGACATCCTTAAGTGAGACATCAGGAGCACTAGACCTTGGAGGAGCCTCCACACAGATTACCTTTGTATCAAAGGACGTCTCTTTGGAGTCCCCAGAGAACCAGCTCTACTTCCGCCTCTATGGCAAGGATTACCAAGTGTACACGCACAGCTTTCTCTGCTACGGGAAGGACCAGGCTCTGCAACAGAAACTGGCCAGGGACCTACAGGCAAGTATATCTACCCCTATAACTGAACGTGGAGATCCTGGACCCTCCCAGCTTTGGGATACCAGTGCTGTAAAAGTTGCTGTGACCCAGCTCACCTCTTAGTCTGGATTAGGGAAATGTCATTGTACTCCACACAGACTGGGCATGAGGTGCCCAAAGAGGTGACAGTCAGTACTTTCAAAAGCAGTACCAATTTGAGATGCCTTGGTTCTGGGGCATGGGATAGCAAGAGAACTGCATTTAACTGGAGTACTCAGGGGAGGTGACATTTTACCATCCCTGAGAAACCCAAATCAACAGTGCAGCTTCACAAACTGAAAGTGACTGAAAGTAATTTGCCCAGGGTCCTACGGGGAGGCTGTGGCAGTACCCACATCTTCCCCTGCACAGCCAGTGCCTCAAGCCATCCTCATCCCTTTGACCTGATGTGTGCGCCATGAAGTGATGTACTGTGACAAGTGCCATCCTTCCTTGGGGTTCTTTCCCAGGGTTTTTCTTTCCCCAGGTTACTCTACAGCAAAGTGTAACAGCTTGGATTGATTTTTACTTTCAGACCGTGGAGAGCAGCAGTCTCCTTGACCCATGCTTTCACCAGGGTTATCAGAGGACTATAAATATAAGTGACTTCTTCAAAAACCCTTGCACATCAGACAAGAAAAAGGAATTACCTTTCAGCCAGCTGTACATAGAGGGAGAGGGGGACTATCGAAAGTGCCGAGAAAACATCCAGACACTCTTCAACAAAACCAATTGTCCTTACTCCAGTTGCTCCTTCAATGGGATATACCTACCTCCATTACAAGGGGATTTTGGGGTGAGTCTTCACTCATTCTTCAACTCTCTATAATCCAGAATGTCAGAAGAGCAGAAATTCAGAGTAATGCTAGAGTGCATTCTTCATGACTGAGGCAGGAAATCATTTACAAGACGGCTTTTTGGACATGTAACTACAAAAGTAGTGCTGCACTTGCTGTGAGGACAGACATGTTAGGAGCTACCCCAGTAAATACTGGCCTACCAGTACTGCACTGTTCCCATTCTAACCCATCTCCTTGGGGTGCTCTACTTACTCACTTTTTAAGCTGTCCTTCCTGATGTCCAGCACCAGAGGCAAGAGAGCATGCTGCAGGCAGGAACACTGCTCCTAAAAACCTTGCCTCCTGAGGTCAGTGGTGGCACCAGGTCTGAAATTCACCCAGCAGTGTCTGAGTGCTGCTGAAACCAGTCAGCTCCCCTGTCTGCTTCCCAGACATGATGAGGAGACAGTGCACACTCTGAACACACACTATGTGTGACACCATGCTGACCGTCAGTCCTAGAGCTGCAAGACCTCAGGGATTGTGAGGCTTTCCAGGGAACTGTTCATACACCTTTGTCCTGTTCATAAGCTGCCTCCTACCTATCAGCTGCTGGCCACGGTCAGAGATGGGGTTTCTGGACTTTGGATTATATGGTGGGGCTCTGTACAATCCTTTCAGACCATCACCTCTGCTCTTTGTGGTGATGTTGCTTGCACGCTCATCTCGCTCAGTTGCCAAAATGGGATCATGGTTGTGATGGCAATCAGTGTGTGCCACTGGCACACTTAAAGGAGAGAGCTCACAGAAGTTCTTCGAGATATTGTAATTCCTACCTCCATCTCTCAGCAGCTCTGAGGTGTATGTCTCAAAATGACATCACTCCTGAAAATATTCCTGCTCTTGTACGTATGATGCTTCTTCTTATATTTTTCTATCTATAGATAAACTCATTTTCTTTTGTGGGATTTGTGGTCTAGTCAGATTAAAAGAATCTTTCTCCTTCAGGCTTTTTCTGCTTTCTATTTTGTGATGAACTTTTTGAACCTGACCAGTGAACCAAAACCCCTTGCCCTGAACAAAGTGACCAGCACCATTGAGAGCTTCTGTGCCCGGCCTTGGCAAGAGGTGAGCAGTGCTTGTTTCAGTAGACTGGGGCTGCTGATACTTTTCTGTAGGATAAATGGCTGGGGTTAATTTCCAGAGCAAGATGGGGAAGATCCCCTCAGCACCTGCAGTGGATGCTCAGGCACAAGCTGGAGCAGTGGGAAGATGTGTTTAACAGTCTGGTGATTGCCTCCTTCCCTAGGTGAAGACAGCATATCACCACATCAAAGAGAAGTACCTGAGTGAATATTGCTTCTCTGGAGCCTACATCCTCTCTCTCCTGGAAAATGGCTATGAGTTCACTGAAAATAACTGGCAAATGATCCACTTCCTTGGAAAGGTGTGTTTCGTGGTAGGGAGGGCTCTACCCCAGCAGTTCTCTGCAGCCGCTGCTGCACAGCCTGGCCCTTTATCCCCAGGGATGCCACTGCCCCAGCAATGCCACATGCAGCCTCCCAGCACTGATTCTGCTCTTCTCCTGTTTCAGATCGGCAGCAGTGATGCAGGCTGGACCCTGGGCTACATGCTGAACCTGACCAACATGATCCCTGCAGAGGAGCCAGCCGAGCCCCCTCTCTCCCATGGCAGCTACGTGGGGCTGATGGTGCTGTGCTCCCTTGTGCTGGTGTCCGTGCTCCTGTTTGCCTGGCTTCTCTTCCACAAGCCCAAGTGCCTGCAGAAGGGGATTGTTTAGGAAGAACCTGAAGCGGAGAGGAGCCATGTCTTCCTGGCTGCTCAGGGCTAGGAGACCCCAGCAGAGCAGGCTGTACTGCAGAGTCCCTCTCACTGAAGCTACTGACTGTACAACAAGGGCATTTATTTCTTCTGAATCACACTTGCACTGACAGATGTTGGGACATCAGGCTCGCCACCTTTTCTGCCAAGGACAGACAAGCTGATGTCCCCTTCTTGAATGGGTCGTACTTTCATTCAATGAAACTTTGCTGCTTGTTGGTTTCTGCCTTGTGCACAGCATTATGAAGAGAAAAGTGGCAGCAATCTTTGGGAGCCAGTGCTCCTGCAAGGGTTATCTCAGGGTCACACATCCCACTGAGCTCTTGGGCGCTATCACATACAGGGTGATCCTGCTCCTTCTCCGCTGAAGCTGTTCCCAAGAGCCCTTTCTGCACCAGCACACCTCTGCTCACCTCCCTGCGCCCTGAGCTCTCACAGCCCTACAGCTGGGCACAGCACTTGCACCTGGCTGGCCCCTGAAGGTGGGTCAGGCTCCCAAATGCCACTCTGGGAAAAGAAGGGATGAGGACGAAGAAACTGAATGTGCTTGTGGTCATCAGCCCTTAGCTGGGTTCTGTCAGCTGTCAGCTCCTTTTGCAGGTGGCATAATGCCTTTTTCCCACGTCTTCCTGATGTTGCTGGACCAAAGCTGGCTCACTGTTGCACTGAGCCATTCCTGCATCCCTAAGGTACATCAAGCCACAAGCTCCCAGCCAGGCATTGCTGGTTTTTGTAGGAACAGCTTGTATTGGCCCAGGTTCCTTGACCAGCAGTGATTGTTTATGCCTGGAGGGACTCCGGTGTGATCCGTGTGCCCTCAGGTACAGACCCACTAAAGCAATCCAGGGTCACTGTGCTGATGGCACAGCAGCCTTCAGTCTAGGGAAAGTGTTTATTAGCTAATGTTCCTCTAGGCAGCTGGCAGCAGTTAACCAGCATGAGTATGCACAGATTGAACCACTCTTTCCACCAGCAAAATTAGTGAAGATTTGCCTTTCCTTCCATCATGGCATAGGCTTATCCTATGGCCATAAGACCCAGGGCTTGTGAGTGCATGTACTGCAGCCCGTCTTCTAGCATACAATGAGGACAATGCCACTGATTGAGTTTATGAATCGCTTTCTGCCACTTTTCCATTTCTTGGTCCAAAATAAAAGAGAGGTAAGTCAGAAATCCATTTTTGTAAAAACACTCAGAAACCACTGGTGCCTGTCTACCTCCCACAAAATCTTGGAAATCTCTTCTCCTAGTGACCTGTAAATGTGGAGGCCAAAAGGAAGCAGATATTGTAGAGAGGAAGGCATAGCAAATACACTCCTGTTTCCCCAAGCAAAGGTGTAGGCAGTGTGGAGGGGGTCAGGATGTGCAACCCCAATAATGCCTTCCCCTTTAGGCAAGCACAGACACAGAGCTCTCCCAGCCTGTCCCTCTGCACGGTCCAGGCTGGAAAATGTCACCCAGTTATTTCTACTTCATGCCTGGAAGTAGAAGCCCTAATACATTGAAGGACCTAAAAGCAAGGGAAAAATCTACCCTGTCCTAAGATCTTTGGGCAGATCATTGTTCTAAAAATCTGTGTCTTATTTTTGCTCTGAATTAGCTGGCTTCAGCTTCTGTTGGATTTCGTTCTGCCCATTTCCAAAAGACTGAGTAACCCTGCTATTAAAATCCCTTTTTCCTTGTTGGTGCTTGCGAGTTGTCATTATATCATGTTAAATAGATTGGTTTTCAATCTGTAAAGTGCTCTGTGCTGACCTCGCTTGTAGCTCTTGACTCCACTTCTTTTAAAAGTTTTACATCTTTCTGAAACTTGGACACCAAAGTTTTCAGCAGTGAGTGGTAGTAGAGTCGCTAATAGTGTACATATCTGGTTTTGATCTATACTCTGTATTCCCCCTTCATATATCTCTGGTCCAGGTCTGCTCTCTTAACAGAAAGTTTTTAGGCTGTTGAGTCCAGCTGGACTATTGCAACTTGGTCTTTTTTCCCAGTCATTGCATTTCAGAACAGCCTCTGTCTGACATCCTACGTCACTGTCTCTCAGTAGGAGCCATTTTGCCTTCCATGGGGCTCCACTGAAACATGTGCTACTCAAAGAATATTCCCCCAAGCAGGTTATCCTGTTCAATCTGCAAATGACCCTTCACCAGCTGTGAGTCCATTGACCAGTTTTTGTTTTATCTGCAAATATGCTGCAATGTCGGAATTCAGCTACGGATGCAGTCTTCCTTCTGCTGTTTGCAGCAAAGACAGGTAGGTGAGAGATGAACAGTAGTTTTTGGCCATGGCTGGAAGGCATGCAGGAGAAATGTGTGATTGGAGCTGCTTCTGCTGCCCAGACAGCTTCATTTGCAACACACCCCGTCTCGTGCCACCTTCCTTGCATACAGAGCCTTTGTAGCAGAGCAGATGCCCTGGAGGAGCTCCCCGGGTGAGCTGGTGCATCCATCCTTCCCACGAATAGCATGGAAACCTGCAAAATGGCGATTCCTCTCCTGAGACCTCCTTGGGGACCTGGCAGCTGCTCAGTTGTGTCCATGATGAGAACTGGCAGATCCCTTAGGACACGTCAGAAATTGATGCAAAAACTCCATGTGGAAGTTGGTGTGGAAAGAAAGCTTGTGCCAGTCTGCTCTTCTTGTTCCTGCTAAGGATTTATGTCAAAGGAAAATGTCAAATACCTGGAAAAGAACCTTTACTATGTTTTGTATCTTCATTGCAAGTCCCATAGTACCAATATTGTTAGCTCCTGATTCAGGAGCCAGGTGAGCAGCTGGCATCTTCACTTGCTCCTCCTGTCTTAATCATCTTTTTGGTTTGAGTTTTGGAGTTTTTTAAAGCTTTAAATGTGACTTGAGCACAACCCAAAGGGCCCAAACTAAGATAAACACAAAATATGTTACAATGTTTTTAAACCTTATGACTTTTAGGCCCCATTCATAAATCAATCTCTCCAGGATCAGAACTTCTAAGGTGACAACAGACATGCCACTTGAGCAGGCTGAGGCTCCAGGAGTTGGTTGACTGAAGGCATCCTGTCACTGCCTGTATGTGAACACTCACAGAATGACCTATGATTGTTTCCTCCCCATTTCTCCTGCTATTGTAGGACTTTATTCGTGGAGGCTACTCAAAGTCCTTGGTCAAGGAGTTCAAGATTATGAACATTCATTTCTTTGCTTCTGTGCTGCATCTGATCCAGCTGTATTCAACTCAAATGTGTGTTCCAGAGCCACCCAACATGCACATGAAGGCCGTTAATGATAGTGAAGGAAGTTTCCAAACATGCCAGTAATAATGTATTGTTTCTCTTGTTAATACAGATGATCTGCCTCACTGATAATTATCTGTGCCTTATTTCTAATTTGATAGCTTTTGGGTTTAATTTCTAGATGCTGCCTGATGTACCATTTTGCTTTTCCTGGGTAAAGCATCTTTTAACATCACATGTTCTTGTCTAGCAAACATTTACTCACTATTCAGCCCTGCTGCATTGCCAAGACTCCAGACCTTGGTCTCTCCTGGAAGAGGGAGCTCTCCTGGACTCCTAGGAAGCTCTGAGATGTGCTGCAGCAAGGTGGGATGAGTGTCTCCGGTTCGGGTTCAAATGCTGATTGGTCCATTTTTGGGGAGGTTCCTTGCAGAGAGATTCGATAGCTTTGCAGGGTGCAAGAGCAGCCTGGTCTCGCTGGGACTGATGACCTCTATGAGCTCTGCCATATTCAGCCGAGTGTCAAGTGTGGGGCAAAGCTATTGGAACTTGTCAGAAGAGAGAGCCTGGGTACCTGCAGCACCCTCACCTCAGGCAGGAAAACCCTTCCCCACCACAGGCTCTGAGTACCTTTCACCCTCCTCCCTGATAAAGCTGCCTCTCCTCTGTGCACAGGCTACAGCTGACTTCTCCAGCCCTACAGCAAAGCACAGTGGGGCCTCCACTTGGAAGAAAGCTCTTAGAAGTGGGGCCTTCACCTCTGCAGTGGGAGGCTGATTTGAAGCGTTGGCCCTGGCCAGGGCTTTCCAGTTTCTCCAAGAGCAGCTCTGGGCCAGATGTGTGCCCCTTCATTCTCCACCCCAATTCTTCCCATGCTCTGTGCCAGGCAGGATGTGCAGGCTCTGCAGGGCTGCCAGCTTTGTCCCAGGTTCAACAGCCTGTTTTGGAGGGACTGGGGAGGACACACTGAGGACAACAGTCCCTGCCACCCAGGCCATGTGTTTTCTTTCCGTGGCCCAGCCCTGAAGAAATGGATCTTTGTTTTGATGCACACACAAGTCTCTGTATGCTTATCGTAATAAAGACTGCTGAACTGATGCCAGAAAAGTTTTCATGCTGTTTTCCAGAAGATGGGAGTTTGCCAGTAGTGGAGTGGAGCTTCTGGCACTAAACATGGAAAAGTCCTGAGATGTGATTTCCTCTCCTGCCAGCTCCTTGATGTTCTCCTGGGCCAGCTCTGAAGTTCCCGGTGGATGGGTAGCATCCCCTCCTGGCAGAGAAAGGCACTGTGGTCTTTCCCAGGCTTTGGGCACCTCACACAGGTTGCCTCACTCCCGGGAAGGCTGCTAGTACCCGAACCACATCTTTCCTTGCCTCAGCTTCATCCTGACCTCCTCAAAGCAGTTTGTTCTCCCTTGCTGTGAACCGGACAGAGGCAGTCCTCTGTTCTCATTTTCCCTCTCCCTCTCCCAGGCAGCCCCACTGGCATCATGCTGGCACTGCAGCCCACCTTCCCAGCCCCCCAAACAGGGGAAGGACAGTGGCCTGTGCCCCTTGCTCACGGGGCTGCGTGTCTCTGTGTGCAGCCACGGCCGTAGCTCTGCCAAGGCAAACAATGTTTGTCACGGTTGTTATTTTTCTTCCAGCAGGCACTCCCCACAGTTCACTCATTCTTAGGACTATTAGCTTCAACTTTCCTCAGATTTTCCAATCTTCCTCTGTTAACAATATGGCCAGAACTAAAATGAACCCATCAGATGGAGCCTTTCCATGGCCAGTTCCAGCGGAATCAGCTCCTTGCCACCCGTAACCGCCAGCAATGCAGCGGTGGGGAGACAGGGCTCGCATCCGCATTCCTCTCACTCTCACCACAGTGGCACAGAGCATTCCTGCTCCCCCTCTTTCTCCCACTGCCTCAAGGTCTCTCCATTTTTGAACATCTGGGTGGGGGGTGGGGGAGTGTATGATCCATCCCAGATGTATTAGCCGTATTTTCCAAATTAAGTCTTTATTTACTTCCTTCACTGTTTCTAACATTTTATATTGCTTGTTTCTGCTTTCATCGGTGTTTTCAAACATGTTCAGATTTATTGTTGGAGTAAAGATTCATTAGGGTGTCATTTTCCTAGAATGTGTAAAGGCCATGCTAGGTCAGATCAAACAGGCAGCACATCGGCACTCGTCTCCAGCTCTGTGGTGGGCAAGGATTTAGAGGGATAGTTAGAGAACAGCATAAACCTTCTCTTCTACCCATAAGGAGCTTAGGAAATTTGTGATCAAATGATTGCTTCAAGATCTGATAACTGTGGGTGCCCCTGTTCTCGACAAATTCATCTTATCCTCTTTTGCACTCATTTAACTTTCAGCTTTGATGATGTAATTTCATTGTGTCTTTTGTGCAAAACCATTTCCTTTTGTATGCTTTCAACCTGCTGCCTGATAACAGGCTGCCCCCATCCCTGTGCTACGGATAAGGCTGACTAATTCTCCAGACCTAATAGTGTGTGAGATGTGCTCTCCACCCACATGAGATTTTGCCCATGGCTCCTTTTTAGGCTCTAATGGTCTGGCATTTCTTTTTTTGCTGTTGTTGTTCCTCACATCAGTGTTGCTTGTCTCCATAGGAAAGTGAGAGCTTTCCTCATGTGTCCCTTGGCAGCACTGCAGTTCCAACTCTGCCACTGCTGTCCCAGGTTACTGAAAACAGCCTAGGAAAGGAAAGGGGAGGGGGGAAACTGGCCAAACATGGGGCTTGTGCTATTTTACTATAACCCTGCCTAGCACTCTCTGGCTGCCAAGTAACACCGGGTAGTGCTGGAAACCTGCCCACAACTCTTTCACATGGCCTTCATTGCTGAAGGCTGGGGAGAGAGCAGCTCCAGGGGAACCCAGCAGCCCTGGGAGCAGCGATGTGAAGGAGGTGAAGGCATTTCCCACTGCTGTGTGGGCTGCCAGCTTTGCAAAATACCACCAGACATGTCTTGCTGTAGAGACGAGAGCTGTCCTCTCATACCCATGATCGCCATGGCACAGCTTCAGCTACTTTGCCTTTGGTTTCTTGCGTGTGCTGGGAGAAGCTATCACCTCCAGCACTGATTCTTGTTACCTGGCTACAGATGGGTGCAATGCCATTCCTGCTCCTGAATGTGTGTTGCTTGCAGACTGGCTGACAAACAGGGCTGTGGTGGGATGAAGCTTAACTAGGAGAAGGTATTAATATGGTTACTGCTATCTCTATATATGTACAATATTTTTCTTTTTCCGGTCATGTCTTCAAAAGAATATTTTTTCAAAAACGGGGGTAAGAGGGAACTGTGCAGATGGGGCAGAAGACCAAGAAGGCAAAGAGTCAAGGAGAGAAAGGACCACTACGGTGAGGCTGGGGCAGAAGAAAGTTGGATATGGGAAAGTCTGAGTAAGCCAAGCCATGAGCAGGCAAGCCATGTGCCTTGCCCACCAGCTTGTACTGTTTGCATCAGAGGCTATCAACAGCAGCTAGAGGCTATAAACAGGGACTCCCTGGTTTTACCACTACTCTTCTTGGAAAACTGAGGTAGAAAGACAGCAGCCCAAGCAGCGATGCCATGCACTGGTGCCAGGCAGCACTGATAGAGAATGCTTTGCTGGGTGAAGCAACCCTTGACACAGAAATTAGAGCAATGCAACACAGACCCACCTCAATGTTGAAGGGAAAGCAAATGTTTGGCATGGCACTGAGTATCCTGGGCAGCCCATTACTGACGGCCAGAGGAGCTCCTTTCTGGCATGGCCTGGGTAGAGCAGAATGGCATGCTCATGTTACCGAAGGGAGCCTTTCTCTTGGCCTGTCCAGCCGTGATGGTAAATTTTTCGGCTGTTTGTGCTCATGTTTGGGCTCTGCGTCAGGGTCGTCCTAGTAAATACCTCTGTCAGAGCCATTAGGCTGCCAGAGTTTTAGCCTCGTGGGGCAAGGCTGCAAAGCAAGGCTGCCTCTGGCAGCGGGCAGAGAGCAGGGACGATGAGGTGTCTGCTGCCCACTGGGATAAGGGTGGCAGAGGGGTGGAGAGGAACCAGCTTCCCCTATATCCAGAAACAGTTTGCAACCCTTTGTTAGCAGACAGCAGGACATTTTAATTTGTCTTTATGTAGTTAAGCAATCTCTTGCTGCCCAGTGCCTGTCAGAGCTCTTTCTCATGCCCGCTCCCAGAGCAGGGTGGGGTGATACCAGACTTTCGAGCGGAGTTCTCTGTGATGGTCCCTGCTCAGCAGACAACTTCTGCATCACGTCCCACGCTGCTCTGCCCTCCTCCTGCACCGTCCCCGCTCGGCGGTTTGGGTAGGCAGCTGTGGGGACGGCGATGCGGTCCCTGCCGCTGTTTATCCCGGGAGCAAAGGGATCGCCGGGTGAGCAGGGCCGGGCAGAGGGGCCGACTGACCCGCGGAGCCCGCGGTGGTGTCTCCTCTGCTTCCCCAGGAGATGGGGCAGGAGAGGAGGCGCAGCGCGGAGCCGGGAGCGGTGGTAACGGCCGGCGCCGGGCAGGCACGGGCCGGGCAGGGCTGCGGGAGTGGTGCGGGCAGCGAGGCCGCCCCATCCCCCTCGGCTCTTGCCCCACGAGAGGGCTTTGTGACGGGCAACCCCCGCCCGCTGGCCCCCTTTCCTCTCCTTTCCCCC
>VZRS01008300.1:1368462-1383014 GCA_013398055.1 Ifrita kowaldi
CCCCGTGCCCCCTTTTCCCCCCCCTCCCCCCCCCCGCCGCTCCCCGTGCGCTTGGCAGCCCCGACGCCCTCCGCAGCCAGTTTTCCAGCCCTGCGCTTCTTCTGCGGTGACAGCCCGTGGCTGCGGGGGCCTGTTTGCTGTCCGGTTAATAAGTGAGCTGGAGCGGGGGAAACTTCTCCGCCGGCGGAGAGCGNCTCCCTGCCACGCGGCAGTGTTGGGGCACTGGGTGGGGGTATCTCCCTTTCCAGGCGAGACTCCTGGCAATGCCCAGGTGCCAGGCAGCGCGGTCTCCGGCACGGACCCCGCAGCCAGCCCAGGGACGCGCACGCCGGGCCCGCACACACGCACCGTGCCATGCACTGTGCTTGCCTGAGCTGCAGCGTGGCCCAGGCGCGCACTTTGGACGGAGCTCTGAGTTTTCAGCTCAAGCTGATGCGAGAACGCAGGCGAGTCCATCCCAGCACCCCACCTGCACTACCACCCTCTCCCTGCCAAAACAGTGTTGTTCAGGCAAGGAGAGGCAGCACCCACCCTCTGCCCTGTGCTGCTGGGTAGTGACAGGAGAGAAAGCGTTCGGTCCTTCCTCCTCCAGACGGCAAATCCAGGAAGACAGCAAGCAGGGACCCCAGCAGAGAGGGCGCTGGGCTTCTACAGCCCTCCCAGCCCCGTGGGCTGTGCAATCCCAGTGACAGGCTGGTCTCAGGGATCTCCACCTGCTGCCACGTGGCCCTGTGGAACCTTGGCAGCAGTGGCCCCTTGAGCTGCTGCCTGTGCAGCCTGGAGATGCTGCCGAGCCAGACCTTGCTGGCAGCCAAGTGCCCCGGGGGGGCTGAGGAGAGCAGCTGCCTCTCCAGGCTGGGGGGCTGCACACAGGGCTCCCTCGCATCCCTGCCTTGTGTCCCTGAGCTGCAGATAAGGACAGAGCTCTCCGTACTTTCTGCAGGATCTTTTGCCTTTTCAAATCCTGGCTGATGTGGCTAAACGCAGGGGCTGACACGTGCAGGCAGCCTAGTCACATGGAAAACTGCCGGCAGGGCTGCAGGGGTGAGCAGAACCCGTGCCCCCCTCAAACAGCCGCCACAAACCCCACAGCACCATCCCATGCCTGGCAGAACTGCACTGGGGACATACTGCTCCACTCCTGTGGCCCAGAGTATCATTTTCAGGGGTGCCAGGAGGTGGGATGGGAGGCTTCCCACCTTGACGACCTCTGTGACAGCCCTGTTCAGCACAGGGAAACCTGCATGGCGCTATGGGCATGTGGGGCACCTCCACAGTGCATCAAGGGCTGATTCAAAGCATGGACTGAGCAAAGGGCACTGGCAGTGCACCACTGGATTTCAGACTTGCAGAATCACATGAAAGCAACTGGAAAGGCTGTAGGAGATGACTCAGATCTCCCCTGCCCCAGGCTGGCAGCATGGACCTGTGGCCCTGCTTGTAGTATGGGCCACTGTCAGGCTGGCACTTTCAGCTTGTAGCACAAAGAATTTGGGAAACTCTGGATTTCCTTGAAGGACATGAAAAGTAGCTCTGAAAAGCAAGCTCAATGGGCTTACATGCAGTAATTAGAGCTTGTGTGTCCATGCACATAAAGTTTAGGAGTTTGCATACTGAAAAAGGCTGACAAATCCTGCTGCAGACTCGAACAAAGAAGAGAATCCCTGCTGAACCCTTATTTTTTTTAAAAGGCTGCACAAATGCCCAGGATTTTTCTGTATTTTTAATAACTGGATTATCTAACTAAATCAGTTCTCATGTCCCTGAAATCTAACAAGATCAAAATAAGTTGCCCACCTCTGGTGTCTTGCGCTGGACACAGCAATCAAAAGACATGGAAAAGCAAAATCTTTAGCTAAAATTAGATTTTTTTTTTTTTTATTTTTTTTTAATGCAGCAAGGGCACAGGGGCTTTTGCAAGCAGCAGCTCACAATCTGGGATGTGATGCCTTTTACCCCACGGATCCTGATGGACATCATACCTGGCAGCAGGGCTGCATGCTGCCACTGCGAGTCTGATCCCCTGATCCCTGCTGGTGGCCAGAAAGCTCGCAGCGCAATGAGAGTCTCCAGATCTGGCAAGCCAACATTTGTAACAACACCCTTTTTTTCCCTGACTCTTTCATGTGACAGTCAGGCTCCCTTTATAACTGAATTCCCGTTGTCTTTCGTTCTACCAATGCTGGCTCCATCCTGCAATGTGACATTTTATTTTCCCACAAGTAACTGCTTCAAAAGGCCCTCTGGGAAAGCACAACCTGTCCCTCACGTGTCCTGCCTCTCCTTCAGCAAAGCAGCAAGTCCTGTTCCAGGCACTGTCTGCCTGTGGTCTCCGAGTATGTATTTTGAGACCTTATTTTAGAAAAGTCAGTGGCAAGAGACGTTTTTGGTCATACTGGAGCTGCCTGAGGGATAGTTTGATCCATATTCAGCTCAGCTGCTGAGGGTTTCTCCAGGCTCTTTTCCCTTAAGGGTGTGGAGGGCCTTCACCTTGACCTTGGAGGCAGGTAAAGGGGAAGGAGAGATGCAGAGCCAGGAATGTGCCATGCTGGTGAGAGGCACTGAGAGCAAATGTAGAAGAGCAGAGCTGGGAGAAAAGGTCTGTCCCCTCCACTGCCACCCACCACAAAGCTGTGAGGCCCTGGCAGCCCGGGGCAATCCTGCCAGTGCTCCCTGGTCCTTTTGTGCTGCCTTTCACCAACCCAAGACCAAACCCCCTGTAAATACTCCTCTTGTGTGCTCCAAAGGCCCAAAGCGACCTGGAGGAGAGTCTGAGCTGCTTCCAGGGTGCTATGGCAAAATGGAGCAGAGCCCATATGAGAAGTGTGCCACTCTCCCTCACTGAGGTTTGCATTTTTCAAGGGAAGGGGTCATTTTATATCATTTATTTGGTGTCCCTTGGACTTGCCTGGGGCTTCCTGTGGTAGGAATTTGCTCCTTCCCCCTGTCCCGGCCCTGGCTGATGGTGTCACTCTCTTGCTCTCTCCAGTGGAGCCAGAGTTCAAGTATGTTGGGAACATGCATGGGAACGAGGTGCTGGGCCGTGAGCTGCTGCTGCAGCTCTCTGAGTTCCTGTGTGAGGAGTACCGCCGGGGCAACGAGCGGATCACGCGCCTCATCCACGACACGCGCATCCACATCATGCCCTCCATGAACCCCGACGGGTACGAAGTGGCTGCCAAGCAGGTACCAGGCAGTGATCGCCTTCTCCAGACGGGTAGGGGCAGAAAGCCCTTAAAATCCCTTTGGGATCCTTTTCACTGTAGCTAGGAGGAGGGGGAATCCTTTCTCTTCATGCCCTGCCAAATTTGTCCCCTTCAACTGGTGTCACTGCTTCTCACCTCCCTTCCAAGGGCTCATGCTGTGTGTCCTGCCACAGGTGACCGTGGCAGCTGATGGAAGAGACTTCCTATACCTGTCTTATTCTCCTTAGAAGTTATTTGTCACAGGAGGGTCACTGCAAATCCCCCACCCTAGACTGGGAAAGTGACAGTTGAATGCCACTGTCATAAGCAGGCAAGGACATGAGAGATGGGGGGAAATAAGCCCCCTAGTCCTCCCCCCAAATAATAACCCATTTCTTTGTGCTGCTAGACTTTGGGAAGATATATGTGGCTCTTTCAGCTAAAGCAAATTATTTGTTTGTCTTGTGGCTTACTCTATCGCCCTGGAAAATGAAGATATTGTTACTGATTTTCCCTGTCAGTACCAATACTCTTTATTGTCCTGCCAGCAATAACACGTTGCGACTCAAAGGCACTGAAGTGCTGTTACAGTGGCCAGTCTCTGCCTCTCTGACACCCAGCCTGACTGCACCCACCGTGTACTCACCCCTGTGATGCACCTTTGCCCCGCAGGGCCCAGACAGCAATGGGTACTTGACAGGGAGGAACAATGCCAATGGAGTGGACTTGAACCGCAACTTCCCTGACCTCAACACACTCATGTACTACAGCAGGGAAATCAGCGGGCCAAATCACCACATCCCACTGCCTGACAACTGGAAAAGCCAGGTACCAGTCTGGGCTGCCATGAGGGCTACAGTATCCTGTTAGGGTGTTTCAGCACGCAAGCAAATATGCTGTCCTTTGGCTTGCACAGTGCTTGTCTCCTTCTCTGAGCCTTCTGCCTGCAGAGCAGTGATGCAGTTCTGGTCCCGTATCACAGCTTGCACCTTTGCCAGGAGAGGGTGACATCACAGCCAGCTTGGGGGAGCAGGTTGCAATGCACAGGGCAGAGGAGGTGGCACATGCTGGCTAACATCTGTGCCTCAGGTTTTGGGGTTGTGCTGGGGGAGCTGCAGCATGCACAGGAGGAGCCTGCTTTGTGTATCAGGGCAGTTGGTGGAGAACAAAGGAAGCTGCAAGAGCTGCAGCAGACACTTTGCCGGACAGGGTCTGACATGACCGATCACACCACAGCCTGGCATGGAGCAGCAGCTGGCACACAGGTGACTGAGCTCTTCTCCCTGTCTCCTTCTCTCTTCTCTTTACAGGTGGAGCCAGAGACATTGGCTGTGATCCAGTGGATCAGCAGCTACAACTTTGTGCTCTCGGCCAATCTGCACGGTGGAGCAGTGGTAGCAAATTACCCCTATGACAAGTCCCAGGATCAGCGATTCAGGAGCCACCGGCGCACGGTCAACACACCTACCCCTGATGATAAGTTGTTTCAGAAGGTGAGCACGGCCACTTTGGGTGAGGACATTCCCTGGCAGGGTGCAGAGAGCTGGATGGGAGCTCTGGTCACTGCGTCATGCAGGAGCAGAGCCAAGAAACATGTTGGAAATAATCATTAGCAGGCTACAGCATTTCTGCCAAACACTGGCTCAGGAGCCAGGTCAAGGCAGTCCCACCCTGTGAGCCAGTCCCACCACAAGAACAGGCCAGTCTTAACCCTCAGGGGCCCCCTCCTTATCCATGCTGTGCTTAGATTCCCCATAACCCAAATACCACTGGTATCCTCAATAACAACCTGCTCTTCTAAAGCTGGAAGCTGCACCCAGCTTTGCCAAACCATCTTAGCATGCATAGGGTTTTTTCCTAGAGAGGTAGCTGGGGGCATGCTGAGACCAGGATAAGGGAGGAGGGTGCCCAGCAGGGGCTTGTGGATGGTGAAGAACAAGAACTACAACAAACAGCAAGAGCTCCAGGAGCATAAGCAGACATCAGGGAAGGCATCAGTCCATGTTGTTGATCCTGTTAGTGCTGGCTGAAGCTCGTGGTTTTTCTTCATTATCCCAGAAAACAATGCCTTCAGTCACTGCTTCCATTAGGAAATACCCAGCACAAGAAAAAAGTAAGTCTGCATCAGAACAGTTAATGAGCAAAATAAGTCCAAGCTGGAGTTCAGCCCTCTCTGGAAGCAGAATCTGCAGGGGCTTGTCAGGACCTCCTGGGATCACGGCTGTGCTCAGACCCAGATGTAAAGAGGCTGCAGTGTGGGGTGTAGGCTAATGATACCCACATGGCCTCAGGACTCAGAAATGTAGAGAAGTAACTGTTTTCCTGCTGACAGAATGGTATTACACTGGAATCTGAACAGTAATACAAGGATATAGAGTTTGCGTTAGAAAATGCAAATGCCAGTCTCTCTTAAACCGTGTCTTATGCAAAGCACTGGCTTTGGATGCAGCAGCCCAGTTTTAGCCCTGCATTCATGTCTAAAAATAAACAGTAATCTTAATAAGGGCAACAAACAAATGGTTGCTAGAACCAGAAGTTGCCCAAACTCTTTCCTAACCCAAATTCCCCTGATACGTATCTAGCATTTGCCAGGACTGATACTGGTTAGTTTTCTTCGCATATCTTTTCCCCTGTTAGTGCCATTTGCTGTGTGGGGCATAGGTTCTGTGCCCTCTGCTCCTCCTCTTCTCAGCACGAGCAGGGCAGAAGCCACTTGTGCCATCAACCACCTTCCAGCTTGCCAGATTACTGCTCTTCCTCCTCCACCTTTATCTGCCCACATCTTGTAGAGGTCCTGGGCACCTCCTGTTGTATTTTGTGGCAGTAAAATGCAGGAACTGTCTCCTGTCTGACTTCCCTCCCATGCTCCTCAGCAAAGGAGGGAGCATGTTTTGTCCAGAGCCAGGGAGGCTCTCCAGCCGTGTGGGGCTGGCACGGTGACCACTGGCTGCTCTCCCTCTAGCTGGCCAAGACCTACTCGTACGCCCACAGCTGGATGCACCGGGGCTGGAACTGCGGGGACTACTTTGCTGATGGCATCACAAATGGGGCATCCTGGTACTCGCTCAGCAAAGGTAAGGGCCCCCCACAGCAAAAAGACGTGAAGGGGTAGACAAGAAACCTCAGGACAGGATGGGTTGGGGAAGCACTGTGGCAATAGGACTGTGCCCACTACTAGACACCGTTCTGGTATTTGTATCTCAGACCAAGAAATGGCTTGGGAGTACTTGAAATGGCTTGGGAAAGAGCCACAGAAATAGCCAAGGTCTGCAGAAACCTTCGTCCAGTGTGCTGCTAGGCAAAGGAAGTATTAATCTATTAGTGTATTTAAAAATCCTGTAATTCCATCAAAACCCAAAACTGTGACCAAAGGGAAGGCAGCTTCTGGTTCCTGAAAAATCTGCTTTAAAAAGGCACAATGAGAAATCTGAAAAATCAACACATAAGACTAGAAAAAAGATTGAAGAGGAACTGAAAAAGATATATAGGCCCCTGTGGTACCCAGCCTCCCTGGGTTTCTGAAGGCAGGTTGGTGAATGATCCAGCTGAAAGAGAGAGTTGGGCAGCCACAAGGGGAGGGCTGCATGGGTGGAGAAGGCTCTAGTTGCACTGTCATGCAGGGAGGAGGCTGCGCCTGTGGTGCAGAGAAGGAGAGTGAGGACAGTTCTGGTCGAAGAAAGATGGGCCAGGATGACTGGGACATAGGAATGGGAAGGGAGCCATGCCCTGGCCATAGGCTATTCTTCTCTTCCAGGCATGCAGGACTTCAATTACCTCTACACCAACTGCTTTGAAATCACCCTGGAGCTGAGCTGCAATAAGTTTCCCCCTGAGGAGGACCTGGAGCGGCAGTGGATGGCCAACCGGGAGGCCCTTGTTGCTTTCATTGAAGAGGTAAAGGGGCAGTCCTGAGACCTACACCCTTCTCCTGCAGGTCCCCATGGGCCCTGGTGGTAGGGGACCAGTAGGCACCAGGGGTGGAACGGAGTTGGTTATGGGGTGCTCTTCTTGGTGGCTTCCTTTGGGGAAGCTGTTGTGTCCTAGACTGGCTCTGCTGGGGATAACCAGGATCACCAAGGGTACAGGGAAAGGTGGGGTTGTCCCTAGAGCTCTGTCCTGCTCGGCAATACCTTCTTGAGCAAAGGAGGGGCCTTGGCCCATCAGTCTGCCTCCCTCCCTGCAGGTTCACCAGGGCATCAAAGGGATGGTGTCAGATGAGAACAACAACGGCATTGCAGGAGCAGTGATTTCTGTCCGGGGAATCAGCCACGACATCACCTCTGGTGGGTTGTCGATCCGCTTACATGTCTGGATATGTGGGTGAAGGTTAGCAGGTGAGGCTATAATATGCAAGGCCAGCATGGTTTGCTTCCCAAAGACACTAGCTGGGAGAAATATGCCTAAACCTTATCAGGGAACAGCTGAGCTAACGAGCAACAAAAACCTGCTAACCCAAATGTGGCAAAATTGCGTATGGCAGCAATTAGATTGTGTTATGCTTAAGGAGTCAGACTGGAGCTGTGATTTTCCTTAGGTCTGCTGTCATCTGACTGGCGAGTGCTCAGCTTTGCAGCCTCCCTGCACAGGCACAGCCAATGCTGCTGTACAGTCCCCTTTCATGTGTCTTTTACTTGCAGACTGACCTCTCCTCCGAGGCACTAATGAGACATCACTTGCAGTGTAACAATGTGAATCCAGCCTTGCAGTAGCCAGTAGAGTTGGGAAAAAAATTCTGGGTTTTGAAGGCTACATATCCTAGAGGAAGTAACTCAGTGAGAACTACTGGAATGTCTTTTGTTTTGCTCCCTGGGCATCCTGAGTGCTTTCCCTTCCTACCTTGTGTTCCAGGTGAAATGGGGGATTATTTCCGGCTGCTGCTGCCTGGCACTTACACTGTCACAGCCTCTGCAGAGGGGTACCAGCCCCTGACGGTGACAACAACAGTGGGCCCAGCTGCACCTTCATTGGTGAGTCAGGCTGCATAGTCACAAGGGTTTCTCAAAATATCTTCACCCCAAGGAGAAAGAAATGCAGTGGGGGATGTCTAGTGAGCAGCAGAGAAAGGAGATGGGATGTAGAGCATTTCCAGTGGCTAGAGGTTATCTGTTTTGGCAGACAAGGCCCCACACAGCTCACAGGAGGGAAGAGAGTGAAGACAATGCCATGTGCCTTTCAATTCCTTACTGAGGCCTTGCAGCTGCACTGGGATGCCATGCCAGCTCCTGTGTCCTTCTGCCTCTTGGCCATGGGGAGAGCTCCTGGCTGGCTGGGACTGCTGCTCTTTAGCTCTCCCTCCATCCTCTTCCCTCTCCAGGATGAGATGATGTGGAGACAGTATCTGTTCCCTGAGGTTCTGTTATCCCCCCAGCTTTGTGGGTTTCAGCACTCTCCTATCATCTGCATTCTGCCTGGGACCAAACATGTTGTCAAACTCATAGCAAGAGGCTGAAGTCTGCCTTTCTTTTTGCTGAGAGCACCGAAGACAGATGGGAACTGAGTGCCAGCAAAGAATAGCCAAGCACCTTCAGGAAATGAAATGCTCTTGACACTGGTATGTCTCCTACAGTGTCTTTCTGAGGGCTGGCTGGACAACTAGAAATTGGTTGTAAAAGCGGTGGGTGGTAATCCCTGCCCCTGCTGTTGCCTTGTGAACATGGTGGAACCACAGATGCAGGCTTCTCAAAGGACCAGCAGGACCCCCCCCATCTGCGGCATCCTGGCACATCATTTGCTTCACTGTATGTACACTGGTCAGGCTCTGCTGTAAATACACTGTGGTTGTTCTCCCACCCTCCATCCCTTCATCCCACTCTGCCCAGCCTCTGAAGTTCTTCCAGAGCTGCCCTCTTCTCAGGATTAGAAACCTTCTAATTTTCGTACTAAATTTATTTATGGTCAGTTTATGCCTATTTGTTCTTATGCCAATGTTGTGCTTTAAATAGCTCCTCTTCTTCCCTGGTATTTATTCCCTGGTGTATTTATAGGGAGCTGTCAAGCCCAGTCCTTTGTTTTGCTAGGTTAAGCACCCAGCTCTTTGGGTTTCCTTTTTAAAACAGATTTTCTTTTTACTGTGTTACTGTAGAAGACTGGTTTGTTCCCTGATGGTCTGATTTTCGCATATCTCCTCTCACAGCAGCCCTCCTGTTCCCATTTCTGCAGCACCTCCCATACCCACTGTTCTACCCGTCCCTCCTGCAAGAAGCCCATACAGCCCCATTCCAGTTTCACCTTTCTGTATGGCCTCCCCATTCCCCATTTAGCTGATGCTGTGTTTTACACACTCTCTGTCCCCTTCTCCCTCTTGCGTGGCTGTAGTGGATGGAGGTTTCTTTCCTGGAATTTTTTTGCCTGGATCCACTGTAGGCACTCTTTGCTGAAAGGCAGATTAAGCTAACAAGATGCAATTGAAAAAGAACTCTGTCCTAAACCATCCTGTGTATTAAATATTCACAGAGATGCAAAGCAGTGCTATGTCTCTACTCTGGAGAGAAAAGGAAAAGAAAGAATATAGCTCAGTCCCTTGCCTTTCACAGGTCCTCTTCCAAGCCATGCTAGGCCATCACATTGCCACAGGAGCAACTCTCTGAACTACAAGAAACATAGTTCATTGTTAGTACATTTTCCGCAGGAGAAAAAAGTTTACAGCTGCTTTAAGAACTGAGTTCCCTTAACAATGGCTGAGACCCCTTATTGTTTGACTTGGCCCCAGAGTCAGCTTCGAAGGCAAGCGGCAGAGGCAGGTCCCGCAGACCCGTGAGCCAGCAGAGCACATGCGCAGTGTTAAATGCAGTTATCTTTGTTCTTTCTCCAGGTGCATTTCCAGCTCAAACAAGAAGTGGTGAGGAAGCCTGCGGAGCGTAAAGCCTCAGGCACACGTATGAACAACAAAGCCCTTCAGAAGAAGGTCGTGCCAAGAGCCACCCGCCGGGGGACCCAAAGATGAGGACAGCTCATTTGGCTGAGAGCTGGGGAAGCCGTTTACATGAGGCCTGGCTGATGACTTCAGCCAGTGAACTTTCCAACAGTCCAGCATGAAACTAGCCCAAATTATTAGGTTATTAAACAAGGAAGTATTTAATGCCTGAGCAAATTCTGAAGTCATTCACAACAAAATGTGCCTGGGCTACAGTTGCCTGGGCAATGTGTCTGTGTGTGCTGAGTTCTTCTTCTGCACTTGCTCCATCTCGGAGAGCTCTGCTCCCTTTACTCCTGGACTGTTGCTACAGCCCACATGAAATGCATTATCCCTGGTGCATACCAGGGATAATGAATCCAAGCTCTGGTGTATGCTGTACTCACAAACTGGGCACATGAACATTAGTCCTCTGGGTGCAAGTGCCATGCTTCTCCCTCAGGTAAGGACACTTGCTGCCTGCAGGCCCCAAAGTTAGGGGAAGGTCAGTTTTAAAGCAGGTGGTGATGTGAGCAGCTCTGAACACAGCTTGGACCACATGCA
The DNA here is from genome assembly GCA_013398055.1 of Ifrita kowaldi. NCBI lineage: Eukaryota > Metazoa > Chordata > Aves > Passeriformes > Cinclosomatidae > Ifrita > Ifrita kowaldi. Next base: position 1,379,104 of record VZRS01008300.1, read on the forward strand.
GCACAGCTATTGCTGACTGGCAACTCTAGGAGGTGATGGTTCAAGGTCATCTTCTGATCTTGATGTGCAGATGGGACTTTCTAGAAGCTGGTTTGAATTATTTGTAGTCAGACAGGCTGAAATTATACATGCTGGCAAAAGCCGAGTATCATCCTGTCTCCTTATGTCTTCAGACCCAAACCAGATGGCTTGTTGAGGGGTCTGCTCTGTCTAACTCAAACTATTATTCTGAGCACAGAAGCAGCTAGGTGAGGTCTGACAGCTGGTGATGAGAGAAGTCCAAGCCAGGTTATTTGGATGTTCCTTTGACACGAATACCCTGAACCTTGGTACCATCAATATGCAATAGGGAAGCATGGATGCTTGATATCAGCAGTGTGCTGTGCAGGTACAGCATAAGCTTTGCAAGTTGTAATTGGGTCAGGAGAGAAAGGATCCATAGTCCAGTGAGGTGGGCTACTACAGGCTGAGGCTTAAAATGCCACTTAGGCTGTGTGGGCAGGTTTGGAGTGGAAGAAAGAGTAGAAACAAAGCTGGTTATTTCCATGGTAAAAATATCTTAAGCAGGCAAAACCTTTCTAGCATTCTTCATGGAAAATAAATAACTCCAGAGGGGTAAACAGTACCACCTATGTGCCCCAGTGATTTCTTTTTTCCTTGGCTGGTTATCCCAATCTCCACCATACAGCCATTGGTTACAGTTTCTCTCCCTGTCTAAAGCCTGTCCAAAAAGCATCCCCCAAACATTCCTTTGCTTTTCCTCTTTTGCAAACATCTCTTCATTTCTTGTGAGCAACCTGTATCACCCTACTGCAGAGGCAATATTCTGCACTTCACCCCTCACCATCACCACCACCTCTGTCTCTGCTACAAGATGCTGGTGGCATTTTCAGCATTAGCAGCACACACACACTCTTGTAGCTCTGCCTGCTAACAGAAGCTCTTTCTCTGTCATGCCTTTTCTTGTAAAGGCACAGGAAGCTGTCCCTTGCAGGTTAATTACACAGGCTGTTGCAAAAAGAGTGCCCAAAATGGTAATGCACTTAACTGTGGCTGTGAGTGATTTTGGTCTGCAGAGACCAGTGTGGGCTGGACAAACTGGCCAGTTCAGCAGTCACAGCCAAAGCTGAATTCCAATTCTTTAAAATTTTTTTAATTTTTAATTTTTTTTCCTGTGACAGAAGGAAATGAAAAAGGATGGTGAGGCTGAGATGCTCAAACTTCTATGTGTTTTAACACCTCTTCCACTGGGCAAACCCAGGAGCATCACTGCAGATGCTGGACCCTCCTGTTTGAAGCCACCCGTCAGTGCACATTCACCCAAGGGATTTCGTGGTGTCCTTGCAGGACAAGGGAGGACACCCTGCATCCCACGGCCTGGCCCCATGCAACACTTAGAAGGGTCTGCTGTCACCAAGTGTCTGCCCCATGTGCAGGAGGACATTGCCACCCCCAACTACACCACTCTGCTGCCTGAGCTGACCGCTGACCTCTGAGGGTGTGTATGAAGCTGAGAGCAAGGAAAGAGCTCCCAGGGAGCAGCCTTCAGCTGGCTAATTCAGCTGGGTGGGCCCTGCACAGGGCGATGCTGAGCCTGCACAGAGCTGCCCATGCCACCTGCATCCCAGCAGTGTCGCAGGTTGTCTTGCTGAGCCTGCTGGCTGCAGGGTGCTCTCATGTTGCCCTCTTGTGGTCCTAGAAAATGTGTGACCGTCTCAATTCCATTTACTTTCCTCGGCAGAGTCAGAGGAGGGAGATTCCTTCCCTGGAACAGGACTGCCAGCCCAGGAGGCCACATCACTCACCCTCGCAGGCTGCTGTGGGGTTGGCAGTGCAGCAGAAAAATTGGAGCTTCAGTTGCAAGCGTTTTCCCATGCAAGAGGGTTCCTGCAAGATACAACCCTCTGGAGGTCTCTCTCTGGGCTGGGATTTGTCCAGCTCATTCTCCTCCCAGCTCTGAATATTTTTGTGTTGAACAATTTGGTAAAGCTCCACTTGGCCGTGGCTGAGCTCTCCACGTGAAAACATGGTTACAAAATGTTTCTGAGGCAGGACTTTTAAGCACGCCCCTCAAAGGCTTGCCATGAACTTCGCCCCCAGTGTTGCAAGAAGCGTGGGCTGAAAAGGGCACAACCTTTGGATGTAACATCTGCAGCGTAGGGATTTCTTATGCTTTTGAGGTTTCAGTCAAGGCAAAAACAGTTGACAGGTTTGTGTCAGAAAACACAGCAAACAGTCAATCCTCCCCATCTTCTCTGGGCCAGTCATGATTTCGTAGACCTCTTCCCCACCGTATGTCCTTCTTCCAAGCTGAAAAGTCCCAGCCTACAGTTTTTCGCTGTACAGTCTGTTCCCATGTCTCCGAGCATCCTTACCGCCTGCCTCCAAACCTTTTTCCACTCCCTATTACCCTTTCTGAGATGAGAGAATCAGAACTGTATGCAGACCCTGGAAAAACATTTAAACAAACTGAAGCCAGACCCAGTAAACTGAACCAAAATTCTTATAAGGAAAACTGTGAGGATCTTGGGAGAGCAAGGAGGGTGGATAGAACTCTGCATGCAATGCCTTCTTATTTCTGTATCTGGCATGGAGGAGACAAAAGGGGGAAATACAAATATAAGTGAACACAAAGAAGAGTGAAGCAGCTTTGATGGAGATGTTAGCAGAGGAGAGTTGGTCATGGCAGTGACCTGAAAGGCTGCAGGAGGGATTGGGATGCTGGAAAACACTCAAAACCTTCTTGGCAGGCAAGAACAACAGAAATTTTGGGTCAGAGGACATCTAGAGCCCTGTGGCAGGGGCTGGTGTCCATTCCTCAGCACCTCCAGTAAACCGTCTACAAGCATCCATACCTGCAGGGAATAGAGCACCTAGTTCCCTGTGCAGCTTCAGGCCCCCTGCCCACGGCATCGTGCCATGGCAGCAGTGCGGGTCCCCACCTCAGGAGAACAGACGGGAATCAGCACCCAGCCTGGGCACGTACCAACACGACTCTGAGAGCGTGCGTGCGACGCGTTGCGCACACCCGCTCCTGGCTGGTGACAAGTCAAGCTGAGATCTGTGTGGTTGCTATGGAGAAGTGTAGCTAAATGCACAAAAAAGTGCCGAACAGTGGTAACTGCTCGGGGGGACTTAGAGACTCCAGGCTTTACAACGTGTTGCTGAGGGATGGTATCCCTTGGGGCATGGAGGCTTTTTTTAGCCTGCCAGGAAATCCAGTGCGGGACCTACTGTACTTGGTATGCCAGAAACTCTGTGATGCACAAACTGGCCCTCTCTGTCATGGATTTCTCCTGGGGAGCTATTTGTTTTTCTCCATCTTGATGCTTTGGCATGACCATACAATGTATCTCAGCAGCCAAGGAGGCTGCTAGCGGCAAAGCCGAGACTGCACCAGATGGACAGTGTAGACCCACTCATCAGCTGCTGCCAAAGCTGAAACCGACAAGGCAGCGAGATTCCCATAAGGCAGCAGCGGGGAAGGGGAGCCCCGGCAGTATCTGCGAGGCGGCAGCGCTCTGTGGGGAAGTCGAAGAGGGTTTGCACAGGCAGCTGCGTGCCGTGCTCCGCGCCGGGCTCCCGGGTGCTCTGCCAGCAGCTTGGCCCGGTGCATGGCGCACGAGTGCCGTGTCCAGCCTGGAGGCTACGGGGGTGGCTGCACCCCGTGTCCCCGCGCCGGCTCCCAGCCGGGCACTGTGTCCCGCCGTGCGCGTCCCCGTGGGCCGCCGGGGGAAATGCCTCGCAGCCTGGGGCCGAGCGCTGCTGAACAGGGCGATGTCCCCACGTCACCCGGGGGCCCCGGGCTCCCCAGGCTGAGGGCCAGCCCCGCGGAGCAGCTCCGCCTTCCCAGCGGCACCACGCCGGGCCGGGCCGGGCGGAGGCAGCCGGGCGGCGGGGCGGGCGCTGGG
>VZRS01008300.1:1383030-1442443 GCA_013398055.1 Ifrita kowaldi
TGCGAGCTCGGGTGGGTGCGCTCCCCTCGTGCCAGCCGCGCCAGGGCTGCGCGCCGCCCTCCAGCCCTGTGTGCCCGGCTGGGTGCGCGCTGTGTCCCATCGCACAGCGCACACGCTGCCCTGGGAGCACTTGGGGCAGCTGGGCAGCGGGGAGCAGCTGTGCGGCACAGCGGGAGCCGCCCGTCTGCTCCCTTCATTGCACGCTGGGATTGTGGTCTCTTAAGCCGTGTTCGTGCAGGCAGTGGTAAGCCGGGTGGTCACCACCAGGGAGGAAGACGGCTGGTGTTGCCTGGACAGCTTGTTGCAGGGGGGCACCTGGCCCTGTAGAAGCAATGTGGGCGTCCCACAGTGGGTTGGCACCCGGGGTCTGGAGTTGTTGCACCGGTGAGGGTGGCACAAGTGGTTGTGCTCCAGGCTGCCGCGCTGTGCCTTTCCCGAGTGCTCCTCCGAGGGCATTCACTCTGTTGAAGGCAGCCTGAGGAGAGAAACTTACAAGAATTCCCTGTTTGTTTTCACTCCAGCAAACGCAAATCCCTCTTGCAACACTGGCAGCCTGGCCCCTTTGTCTTGTACTTTAACAGAGGTGAACTGGAGGTGTCTCCTCCAGTGGCCCTGCCAGGGAATGAAGTCTTGGGTGACCCTCAGTACAGTCTGGGACGCAGTTGCTGTTCCTCTGCTGCCCCTTTTGCTGTCCCTAAGTAGTACCTCAGCTGATTCTGTCCTTGATGCAATTTGGCCTTTGGGTTCAATCATCTCTGCTGCTGTTCCTGGTGTTTGAAATTGTCCCCCCACTTCTGGCCTTTCATTTCTCATTCTCCTTGCCATACTACCTAGGAAGCCTCTAGCTGTGTGATAAGCACTAACATCTGCTTTGAGGTTTGTCATGATTCCATAACTTTCAGTTTCTTCTTTAAAGGCTCTCTTTCCCCTTGCCTCTGCCATCCTCTCCTTTGCTTCCATTGAGATTTTACCTCTTCGTCTGAAAGAGTTCACAGATAGGGAGTTTGCAGTTTTGCAGATGCTTTGCCAAGTACAGCCTCTGTACCGTGCTACAAGACGTCACCATCATCCCCCTCATCTTGACTCACTCTGGCTGCAAGTCGTGCTGGGCAGTGTCTAAATGTGTCCTGCTTGTGTGTGAGGCCTCCACAGCGCCGGTAGTGCCCACGTCTCTGAGCTGGCTTCTGCTTTCTGTTCGTGAGATCCTCTGTTCTGTCAGGGCCAAAGGTTTCAGTTTTCTCTCCAGCTGCTCTGCTTAGAATTAGCAGTGACATTAAAAACTAGTATGAACATATAACAGTTTTAAAGAGCTGTTGATAATGGAATGGGAGGAGCTGAGCAGTAGGGGCAGAGAGGAATGGAGTGATTCTCAGAGCTTTACAGGGCACCACCTCTGCTAGCTGTCATGGGAACCACGGCTGTGTGACCTCTTGGGGTTCTGGATGCAGCTGAGGTGTCCCTGCAGTGGGTGACTTCAGATGGACTTTGTGACAGTGATGATGTGAGCTTAGGAGGGACAGCCTGAGCTGTGCTTACCTTAGCACTTCACTGCCTTAACTGATAATTTCCCCTCAACCTCCAGCAAAAGTGTGTTTCTAATCACATTGCTCAACCCCACTTCTGAGTGACACAGCTTTTACTTTGTCTTATTTTTAGAACCTTTCTGTTGGGAAATAAAATTTATTGCTTCCTTCTCAGGAGCACCTGGAGACTCTAAAAGGAAGAGGTCCAGGTAGCAGCAGAGCCCCCACTGGGGATTGAGGTTCTTTGGAAATACCAGCACAGAACAGGAATGGTGGTGAGCAAAGAACAGTTTCCAAGTCAAACTCAAGTAATTTCCAGATTTCTGGATTCCCCACCCAGCAACCAATGCATCATAATGGGCTTCTGTCCAAAAGTTATCTTGAAGAATATTGTTCAGGGTGCACAATCAAGTGCTACAATATTAAGGAATGTCCTTGTAGCCCCAGTTCAACTTGTTTTGGGTATGTACTCGAGGTGTAATGACTAATTTTGTAATTGTATGCTACTTACCACCAGTAGCCCAGCCACAGGTAGTGCACAGAAGTGGTGTTTCTACTCTTGGGGTTTTGTCTGTTCCTTATTCTAAGTTGTATTGTTTTAGCGTGTCTGCAAAAACAGCAAGAGACACAACCATGCACCTTGGGGTGGGAGAAGGCAGGACTTTGTAACACGGTCTGTAAGGTGAAAGCTGCCACAGCATACAGAATTTGGGAAACTCTTGTCTCCCAAGCAGGTGTTCGGGCCTTTGTTGAGTCCCACTTTGCTTGGGTCCCCACTGCCAGAGATTAAATATCCATCACAGACATCTTGCTCACATGTTGTGGCAAGGTGTTCTGCTTTGCATTAAAAATTGATGCTGTGCTCTAGTTTCCAGATGACTTTCGTTTGCTCGCTGTCTGGCTCAGCACGAGCTCCTCTTGCTTCCTTGCCATGCCACTCTTAACCCACACAAACACCACCAGCCTGCCCTCAGCCACGTCCTGCAACAGAGCGGGTGAGAACACTGACGGCCAGAGCCCAGCGTGAGAGAAGCAGTGGTTTGATTGACTTGTTTGGTACATGGTAGAGCTCCTGTGCTGCACAGGAGGCCGGAGCTTGCTTAAGCAGCCCTTTACTTGATAGTGCTGGTTCTTGAGGGGTTGGTGATCCAGCCTCAAATGTATTCATATCAATGATTTTTGATATATCAGGTCACAGACAAAAGCTAAAGAGAAGCTATTTCCTGGGAGCCATGTGGCGTTAGGAGGTAGAGTGCAGAAGAGCTCTCATGTTTCCCACTGTGAAGCTCAGCAGGGGAACTCTCTGGGGTCTGCTGAGACAAGCAGCCTGTCCTAACAAGAAGCTGCAGTGATCAGCATTTCCCTGGTGGGAGAAGGCTCCTCTCCTCAGCACCATTATTTGGGGGTTTGCCCTGTTTGCTGCACAGTCCATTCTGTTGGGATTCATAGGATCAGCTCTGCATTTGCTGGAGCCACAGTCCCTGCACTGGCACCATCTCCAGCTGGGGCCCAGGCAGTCTGGCTCAACGGGGTATTGTTTATTCCACCCAGGAATGTGCAGGCGAGCAGGGACCTCGGGGAGCTTTACACAGCAACATGTTCTGCTCTGAGCAGGGAGAGTGACTGCGGGTGGCCACAGCTCTGAGGGCTGGTGGGAGCAGTCTGGGCGTGCTGGTGTGCGGGTAATGTCCTACCCTAGAAATGTGAATGAGGACTGTGCAGGCTGTGCAGATGCATTGGGGTATGGAGGAGGGAAGGAGGGCTGTCCCGATTTGGAGAACGTGGGGAGGAACAGAGGAAAAAGGTAGAAATGTCTTAGTGTGTAGTTAGTAAGCTTCTGTTCTTGACGCAATGGTGTGAGAAGCCAAATGTAACTCCTGCTTCCTCCCACTGTGTGCTGGGTACTGATCCTGCAGCCTAGAGCCCAGCAAGAGCTGCAGCAGCTCTCTTGTCAAAGCCACTCCCAGCAGCTGCAGGGTGCACTGAACTGAGGGTTGTCTGTCACTGGGAATAGACTGTGTTTTCAGTGAACAGACATTGAGCTGTAATGAGTGGAAGGAGGTATGAAAAGACCTAGGTGAAATGCAAGGTGTTTTTCAATTTTTAAAAAGATCACTGACAGTATTTGTTTAATATTTTTAATATTAATTTCTCTAATAGTTTTATGTCAACCTTGCCTTTTGTACATGTCTGGAAGTATGACCATTCCTGGTCTACTGCTCATGCAGGTTCTAAGGTTTTTATAGAGATTGAGACATCTGGACAAGAATCCACTTGTCCCTCCTGTGCAAATCCTGCGTGCCTGTGGAAGCCCACACGGCATGTTTTGGTCTGTTTAGTGAAATGTTAGTTTTTCAGTTACAGTGCTGTCATACTGTCCATAGTCAGTTCTAACAGTGCTGCTTCATCAGTGGGAAGCTGGAATGTATTATTTAGTGGAGAAACAAGTGGCGTTAGCACCCGTTAAGTTTGGTTTCCTTGCTGGTTAATTTGTGGCATCCATCCGTTACTGGCTTTTATCCTATGGTCTGAGCAGTGCTTTGGGATAGGAGTGGATTCGCTGCCCTCAAACCTTTTGGGTCTCCCTTTTTACTGGAGCTGTTAATACTTCTTGTAATCAGTCTAAATGGTCTCTTCACATTGCTGCCTTATCTCTTAAGTGCTTAAAATCCTTGCTTCAGCATCTTTAGTAGTCCTGCCTCCATCCAAGTGAGGGTGCTTTTAGCAAGTGCCTGACAATTACATTTGATGATGGTGAATCCATTACTCGAGATTTCTTACCCTGCACAATTTCAGCTGCAAAATGAGGAGGGATAGAAGAAGTTGTCAGAGTCTGTGTGTAAATGCCTTTTGTCGGCTGCTGTGACTTGACCCAGTCTGTGCTGAAGATCTCGAAACAATATTGTAACAGAGTTAATAGCCATCATTTCATTCTGGTCCCTCCTCTCATCAGCCCACGCTGGACCAGACACGCTCCAGAGCTAATAGCAAAATGGGATAAGCAGTGTTCCATGAAGGTAATGTTAGTGTGTGCTGAGCACGCATGCATACAGGCTGGGGGCAGTGATTAATGCCCTGGGAATCCACTCTCTGCCTTGCTGCACAATGCCGTTGTGTCAGGCCTGGGGCCTGGAGCCTGGCACCAGGCAGGCTGTGGTCAGGCGCCAGGAACACGTTACCTGGTTTGTGCAGGATCAGGCAGTGAGACAGAGCCTGTGTGTTCTCAGCAGGGCGAGTTCCTACTGCGCCACGGCTTCATACTTGCACAGTGAGGCTCTCTTTGGATGCAGGTCTGCTGCTGGGCGGGGGCAGGAGTCCTGCGATCCGCACTCCTGACCTCCGCCAGCCTGAAATCCCAGAGTTTGCTCAGTTGTGGCAGAGCTCTCTCTCCTTCCCTCTGGCAGGCAGGGATCACCCATCCTTGAGGTGAGAGGGGATGGTGCTTGGCCAGCTGTCAGGAGCTGTGACTCACAGGGGATCACAGGCAGAGCCCTGCTCTCCCTGCAATCTGCTTTTCCTTCTGGAGCCTCTGCGTGAGCTGTTGCTGAATGTTTGTTTTCACCAGATCTAGGGTGGATCTGGGAGAAGCTTGGGTCCACTATTAAGCCTGAAGAGTTGGACTCAGTAAGTTTCCAGTCTGGAATATGCTGGGAGGCTTCCTTCTCAAGGTGGGGGTTTGTAGAAAATGTTGGCAGGCAGCACTGCATGGAGTAAGACAAGGCCAAGGTCCTGGAAAACATAATATTTTGTGTTCAATTCATGTCATGGAGCAAGCAAACTCCGCAAGACTGATTCACTATTTGCAAATACAGGGGCATGCTGTCTAGACTCGGATGGAGTCAGGGAGTGATCTTGCTCTTCTTGGTACTGCTGAGGGAACATGAGCCTGCTGGGATTCTTTTTTTGGCAGTTTCAGAAGTTGCTTCATGCTTGCTTATGAGCTGCCTCTCAGGGAATGCTTTGGACATGAATAGGTTAGTGGTTTATTATAGCTGTAATTAGTATATACATGCTGGAACTGTTGCAGTCCTGCCCTTCCCTCTCTATCTTCTGTCTCGTTGGAAAATCTTGCACATTTTAATGATGAGTCCCCAGAGCTGCAGGTGTGTTAAAGGAAGTGACACTCCTGTTCTCATGGGCAGGATCAGTGGGAGGGCCATATTCTGCCAGTGACTGCAGCAAAGCCAGAGTTTGGGTCTGCAGCACATACTGTAATCCTTGCATTCCTCAGCCCATTCTTACATTACACCTTTGACTGAAGAAATACAAGAAATCTCACTGTACCATCATGTGCTCCTGGAGAAACTACGCCAAGGTAGCAATTATGCCTGCAATATGTTTTTCCCTCTCTGTCCAGTGCTGCTGTGAAGTTTGAATATTCGGAGTACGGCAAGGATTCCTAGAAGCCCGAGCTCAGCTGGCAGCCTGTCTGGGGGGTGGAGGGCAGCCCGAATGCCTGCAAGGGGCTGCTGCTGCCGCGCCTGTTGCTGCTGCTCCTGTTCCCATGAGGACATGCAGCAGCGTGCCCCAGCCACCCCACCTTAAACAGCACAAGGATCCTAACTTGTCGTTAGTATTTTCAAGCTAATTGATGGTTCTTCCATCTTTTTCCCTGCTCCACATGGTCATGTTTTTAATACTGTTACTCCTTCTGCCTCAGTAGGTTTCTGCTACCCTGAACTGCAGCTCTTTGTGCTCCTGATTCACTCCAGTCCATTCATCTCTTTTTGGTGGCAGAGTGCTGTCTGCTGCTGGATATTGGGCTCTTTGTTTGTACAGCCAGCACAAAGCTGGTGACAAAGGGACAGCCTGTGTCCCAAGGAGCCCACGTGCTATGGGGAAGGCAGTGGAGAGCAATAGGAGCGACAGACAGGCAGGATGGCAGAGGTGAGGCTGGCCAGGGGCACAGCGTGCTGGCTGCGGCAGGGGAATGGCTGGGGGCGGGGAGAGACGTGATGAGGAAGCTGTTGCTGCTGAGTACAAACCCGCTTTGTTCCCAGGAGGTGAGTCGGACTGGATAAACAGAGTGGTCCCGTCAGCAGAAAGCCTTTCCCTGGCTGGATCCCCCATTGGCACTCTCACTGGAAGTTGGCTGCACCTCGTCAGCAGGGACATATTTCTCCTCGCTGTGTTAGCTTCCCCTCTTTCTGACTCTCCGAGGCTCAGGTGGGCTGCGTGTGGCTGTAGGGAGAAGGGGTGCCCTTGTGGGGCCCGTGTGTTTGTGTTCTGTTGTGTTGTCACTGCGCTCTTTCTGCCCTGAGCTGGGTTTGACAAGCGGAGATGGGCCGGGTGTCACCGGCTGGGCGGCGCTTGGAGCGGGACCGCTCACTGTGCACTTCGAGCCGCTTTGGGAACGGAGGAGAATGGGTCCCACAGCAGGGAAGTTGTGTCCAAACGGACAGAGCAGGGACTGTGCTTGTGATGTGGCAGGAAAGCAGCCTGTGCCGAGGGGGCTGGTGGGGAGGACGCTGCTGTCCCGGCTCTGCAGAGGGCAGGGCTCTGAGAGCACCGCGGAGAGGTGTTGGCAGTGCTGCCCTGTGCCTGTAATTGCAGTGGGTCAGGAAGTGAAAGCAAACTCTCACTGGTCTGAGGTGCCGGTGAGGAATAATCTTAAAGTTTCTGGTTGCTTTGGATGGATGCACCTTTCTGTTACCATCCTGAGGAATTTGTGAGGAGGCAAAGGAGCAGCATAAGCTGCCTTGGTGCCATGTATTTCCTTGATGGTGAGGCTGAAAAGCAGAAATGATACAGAAGAGTGTTCTCAACAGCCACTTCCAGAGGAAGGGGGGATCCAGGACATAGCCATTGATGAGGAGGTCTTTGCCTGCCTTCAAGTCTCCTGCCAGGAGGAATTTCAGCCTTGGCTCCTAAGCCTTGGACAGGATCTGCACCCTCATCTCAGTCTGACTTCTGCCAAGAACCATGGTGAGGCCTCCCAGGGCATGACTGAGCCAGATACCTAAAGGCAGAAAGGGTATTTCCAGTCTGATCCGAGAATGAGGATGGTGGCGTGAGCTTGCCTGAGTGGACTTTGTGCCTCTTCTCCTACTGGGCCAGAATTGTGATGCTGGTTCAGCATGCAGCTCCTGTGGCCCTGAATGGTGGCATGGGGAGGGGTATGCCTGTGCCCACCCTGCCAGAGAATGTGTGGTGGGATGTGCAAGTGGGTGGTGCTGGCTGCCCACCAAGGCCTGGCAGGCTGAGCCCTGCTCTGTATGTCAGGGAAATGCTGAGCTTCCTCCCCTCCTCTTGCTTCCTTCCTGACGGGAATTCACTTCCAAATTTCTTGCTGCTTCTCCCCCCAGCAGCACAATCACATGTCCCTACAGAGATAGCCAGAGGGGCCAGACAAGGCAGGTTAGACCATGGGGGCTGCATTGCTGCAGCCCCTTGGCTCCTGCGGCATGTGTCAAGGGGTGGCAGGGAGCTCAGGACAGGACCTCCCCACACTGTTTCTGCCTCTGTGCTCAGGAAGGGTTTTACTTCCTGAACCTATGTGTGATAATTTCAGGTGTTTCTGGCTGCTGACAAACTTCTCACTGTCTCAGCCTTAGGCACTGACCCGCCTTCAGACCCTGCACAATGGAGGCTGGCTCCGTGGTACGGGCAGTCTTTGATTTCTGTCCCAGCGTCTCTGAAGAGCTGCCCCTCTTCGTGGGAGATGTCATCGAGGTGTTAGCTGTGGTGGACGAGTTCTGGCTCCTCGGCAAGAAGGAAGGTGTCACAGGTAAGAGCTGGAAATGCCTGCACCTGGGTCCATAGAAGTGCCAGCAAAATGTCTGCTCCATGAGCACATCTTCCCTTGGTGGGGAAGGACCTGATTTGATTTACTAATTCTTTCAGGGCACTTTGATTGGGACTGATTGTGCAGGTTGCCAGTGGTCTCCTGCCAGCTTTGTGTCGATTATTCAGACAGCTTGGGTGTTGTTTTTTGAGAGAGATTAGTGGAGGGTCAGTTCTCAAGGAGATGGGAGCTTCACAATACTAGTTGTTCCATTCTCTGGGGAGAGACTGCCCATTTCCTGGCTAGTTTTTGTGCTGACCTGCTGTGGCAGTGGAAGGGGAGAGAGGAAACAGATGCACTGAGAGTGGAAATGCATCCACTCTGGAAACCAGTCCAAGTGACCTTGTCAGTGGGAGATAGAGCAGCAGTGACCATATGTCCCCCCAAGCCCTCTGACTCAGCCCCACTTCCTCCTTTCTGCTTCAAAGCATCTTCCTGCACAAATTGTCACCAATGTCTAGGTGCCTGAAGAGGTGTGCAAGTCTCTTAAACTTTTAGGGGCGGTGTGAGAAACTTCTGAAACAGCAGAATGCTCTTAGTGAAACACGAAGAGTCTCATAGTCTCTGTTTAGGCAGCTCTTTCTCATCTTAATCCTGATGTTAAGAAGATGTGTGAGCTCTTGGGGAGATGAAAGCCAGGCCACTTCAAAGCATAAGCCTGCCTCTGTCTTCAGCATGAGGGTGGGACTGATTTCATCCCTGGCTGTAGAGATGGGGCTGCTATTGTACCAGCAGTCTGGTCTGTCCTAATAGCCACAAGCTGTCTGCTGTCTGAAACAAAGGTGGACAGGAGCACTTCCCTCCTGTGCTCCGTGTAGTTGATAAGTGGCATTGAATGAGCATGTGCCTGATCCTGTTGCTGCTGCTGAAGTCACTGAGCAAGAATTATGTGTGCAGTTTTCAACAGAGTTTTGTCTCACAGCATAACTGGTGAGGTTGTTCTATAGAAAATGAAGCTATTAAGGAATAACAAACAGATGTATGTCATAGCTCAAAGATAAAGAAACATGCTGAAGTCAAACTGAATGTTTTTTAATGACCTTTAACTCAAAACCCAATTACATTCCTGCTCTCCCTTGGAACAGCTGTTGTAGTTTTCTGCCCAGCTTTCTCAGTTAAAGTTGTAGGGAATTGAAAAAGGACTTTAGAATAGAAGCTGTGGAGGTGTTGCAGCCTAGTACTCATTACTCTGTGGAATAATTACTGTAATTAACTCCATGTACAGTAATTCCTTTCTTACAGCATTATGTTGTTTCCATGCACAGAGCAAGAAACTAAGATAAGGAAAAAGACAGCTGGTTAAAACTGTAAAGGAAGCAACAGAGTATAGCAAATGCCAACCGTCTAAACACAGTGCAAAGCTCTGGGTGTCTGGGATATGGTGTTTCCACATTTTATTAGAAAATATTGGGTCATCCAGAGGCAATGCTGCATGTGGTACTAGCCCATACTTCATCATATCCCCTTGCCTCAAATTATATAGGAAAGACATTTCTAGTGGCCTTTGCACGTCCTATGCTCCCAGGACTGGAAATAGTATCGGACTGGTATCATGTGGTGGCCTACAAGTGTGCCATGGTGAAACAGGTACACAGAGTGACAAAGTGGGGAAGGTCCCTGGAGTCCCAGCAGTGCTGAAGCTGTGACAGAGCCTGTGACTCACATGTGTGGCCATCCTGAGTGTGGCAGCCTGAATTCTGTGCTGAGACTGCACAGGGGCCAAGCCATATGGAGGACAGAGCACTGGGTGGCTGTGCCCAGTCAGAAGACACTGGTCTCATGATCCAGCACTACTGGATCTCTTAGTCCTCACCATGGGTCTGAGTTGGGAAGGAAGCGATAAGGGCAGAGAAAACCTAGTATGTCTGTCCCTGGGAGCTCCATGCCGATGGCACAGTCCCAGTAATGCACACAGCCTGTGGTTGCCAGGAGTGAGCCAAGGGCTCAAAGCTTTTTTGTTCTCTGTTAGCTCTTAAGTACTTTAAACCCCAGGAATTCCTGACTCCCAAACTCGTTTTTCTTCCACCAGGCTATTCAGGCACCCAGGGTAACTGGGTATTTTCCTTTAGCAAGAGATTAATAGATCCCAAAATCTGGAAGGAGGGTGGACATGGTGGTGGGTCACAGGAAAGACTCGTTGCTGACAACTTGTTCTCCTTTTAGGGCAGTTTCCTAGCAGCTTTGTTGAACCTGTGGATATTCCCCCTTTGAAGCAGGGAGAAAAACTGTTTGTTTGTACCAATGACTTCACATCTCAAGAGCCAGGGAGCTTGTCATTGCAGAGAGGTAATCTCCATTCCCTTCCTTTGCTTTGCACCTCAAAAGCCTCACCTGTCCTTCCAGATGGATGAACCTAGTCACAGCATCCTGCCTAGAGTGACAGAAGAAAGAGGTGAATCTTCTGATACCTCATGACATGGGTCACGTCAAATCCACCATGGTCCTCTGGGCTTCTGCCACTTTGATACCAGTTTCTCGTGATTCATGAAACTCCAAAAATTGGTGTCACCTGATCATAGTAAATTTACAACTGCCTTTTAACTACCTCCAATCCCCAAATCGTAGACTTGCATTTGGGGAAGAATGAAAGCTTTGATGCATCTGCACGGCTTTGCAGCCAAACTGTGTATCTTAGATGTACAACAGACTGCTGATACTTCATGCTTTAACCCCATCCTGTGCTTGCGTGCATCCCCAGCATGCACTGTACTCTGACAGAGTGCCAGTCCTCACCCACAGCCAGGAGGGAACATGGGGAGGCAGGAATAAGAGGTGGGAAGCAATAATGAAAGCAGTTTTGAACTGGTGTGTCTCATTCTCTGCAGGAGACTTGGTGATCCTGGGGGGGTCCCTGGCCTCCAGCTGGCTCCAGGGCCGAAGCAGCTGGGGTTCCAAGGGCTTTTTCCCCTCATCATGTGTGAGGGAGCTGTGCCTTTCAGTTCGGAGACGTCAGCTGTCCCAGAGCACTCTCCTGGAGGTGCCTGCCTACTCACTGGGCCAAGCCCGGGCCCTGATGGATCTGTCTGCTCAGCTGGAGGAGGAACTGGACTTCAGGGAAGGGGATGTGATCAACATTGTTGGTGTCCCAGAGCCTGGCTGGTTTGAGGGTGAGCTCAGAGGCTGCAGGGGCATCTTCCCAGAGGGTTTTGTGGAACTGCTTACTCCTTTGCGAGCACCAGGAACCTCAGTGGATCCAGAGCCCACAGGGACTTGTGACACCAATGGGACAGTAGACATGCCCCCCAAAGATGACAAGGAGCCAGGGAGTACTTATGGTGTTGCCCTCTACCAGTTCCAAGCCCTGGAGTCAAAGGAACTGGATTTTGATGTGGGTGACAGGATTCAGATTGTAGGCATTCTGGAGGATGGCTGGTTGGAGGGGGAGCTGAGAGGAAAACGTGGCGTCTTTCCACACAGATTTGTGAGGCTGGAAGCCTCTGAGGCTTGCAGGGAAAAGGTGGGTACTGGGGATCTGCAAGGTGGAGGCAGTTGTGGATTAACCATCCATCAAGATCCAGAAAGCACTTCCTCTGAAACCCCTCCTTTGCCAGGGAAAGATAGCAGGGAAAAGGAGGATGGCTTGGCTGCATACCCTGAGCCTGCCACCATTTTGTCTCACAAGGCAGGAAGGTCAGAGGGTCCTCTTGGCACTGACTTGAGACAGCACCAGGCCTCTCCCAGCACAGGACCCCAAGAGCCACATCCCAAAGGCACAGTGGGCTCGGTCCCCTCTAACCACACGAAGACAGTCAATGGCATTCTCCCCTCTGCTCAGCTGCCTCCCCCACAGGGCAACAGGCCTGGCCAAGCAGGTGAACTGGAGCCTGGCGGGACCCTTTCAGCCTCCCCAGGAAACTCAGAAACTCAGCCCCTCCCTCAACATGATGGAGACAGCCCCATTGTGCCCTTACAGACTCCCCACTTCCTCCAAAATCCTTGCAGGAGCCAGGCGATTTCATCTCCTAACAGCTGGGCAGCATCTCAGCCCCAGGAGAGCCAGAGCAGCACCCAGGACCTAGACAACTGGTTGGACAGTAAACAGGAGAAGTCCAAGCCCTGTTTCAGCTTAGGAACTGCTCAGGTGGGCCTGGACACACGGGCTGGGAGCTGGAGGGAGTGCTGCCCTCCTGCAGTGCAGGGGGATGGCTGCACAGACCTGGACTCCAAACTGACAGAGCAGCTGGCCCAGTTTGAGAAGAGTCTGTCAAGTACTGGTGCGGAGCAGGACAAGGTCTCCCGTCACTTCTCTATCTTGGACTACAGCTCTGAGAAGGACATTGTCCGTGGGTCTCCTGAATCTGTGTCCCACTCCAGGCAGGCAGAGAGGAGAAGGGCCCTGAGGCCACCCCCTCCTCGGCCCAGCAGCCTGGCGACAGCTGCTGTGCACGTGCAGGGTGGCCAAGCGCCCAAAGGCAGGTCCCCGTCCTTCTCGGTCAAACCCTCCCGGCCTGCGCCCCGGCCTCCATCCAGCAACCAGCAGAAAAATGCGGTCCCTGCACAGCTTCAGCCCAGCACCCCGGAGCAGCGGGTGGAGGAGGGACGTGAGGACTTGACACAGGCAGGATCAGCCTCTTCCAGCTCCATCCTGCTGACTAGAATTGGAGAGGTGGAGCGAGATCTGGAGGCGTACAGCAAGACCCGTGCCGAGCTCAGCCTGATGCTGGAGGAGCAGCAGGATGAGCTGGTGAGAGCAGAGACCATGGAAAACCTTGATTTCTGTGACTCCAACATTGAGAGCCTCAGCATGGAGCTGCAGGAGTTGAGAGGTGAGTCTGCAGCAGCATGGGATGGGGGATGCTTCAGGAGCATGGGTGCCTCTGCAGTTTTACAGACACTGTTGAAGGCAGTCTTCTATACCCTACTTTAATTCCTGATTTTGGTCATTTTGTAAGCACTGTTGCAGTACTAATCATCATGATTTTGCCTTGGAGAATCACAGCGTCTTTCTCTAGATATCCCTTTGACCTGGTCTTCCCCACCCCCTTTTCCTTCCAACTCTCCCATCTCCTCTTCCAGCCCCACCATACATCCAGAGCCTTCATCTCATCTACTCCCAGTAGGCCTGTGATGGAAAGCAAAACCACAACTGCTGCAGTTCCAACCTCCCTGCCTCATCCCCTCTTATCTGTAGTGGAGCGAGCAGCAACTTCAGGGTGGCTTTGCTGGTGGTCCTGCAGTTGAGATTTGAGTAGCTGTCTGCTGTGACTGCCCTCAACCTGTCAGGGCACTGGGTTTCCTGTGGTTTCTGCTCTGGTGCTGATACAGACCCGTGGGGATTTATCACTCAGAAGAGAAGGGGTACACAGAAGGGGACTGAACCTGGCCTGGGAGTGGGATGGATCAGTGGGCAAAAAGTAAAGCCTGCCCCTGTGCTCCTGTGATCCGTGGAGTCCTGGACAAGAAAACGGCTCTGTTCTGTTGGTAACAGCAACAAAGAGCTTTCAATTGTGGCATATCTGTAGCTGAAAATGTGACTTTTGTTCTTGCACTCCAGAAAAAAATTACTCAGGAAAGAGGAATTTCCCATTATTATATCAGCACATTTGTTCTCTGAAACCTGAAGATGCCATGTAGAGATCAGTGCTGTTAATTACATTCACTTGATATTACAGTAGACAAATGGAAAGATGGGACCACATACATCTTCTCCCACAGTCCCTTCCCAGGCTTCTCCCAGGAGCTCTGACACTGCAGTTCTGTTACCAAAACCCACAACATGCAGGAAATGTGGGCACTGCATGCAGGAGGTGGAGTGAAATGCCAACTCCTGCCTGGGAATTAATCACTCTGACTTCATTGCCTCCGTCCTCCCACTGCTTAATCAGCACTGGGGAGCCCAGGCACTTGGCTGCATGATCATGTCTGAGGCAGAGCACATGGGAGTGAAGGCTGATAGAGTGCACCAGGAAAACAGGGTGACAAACAGCCTCCACGTCAGTGGTGTGTGTGAGGCATGCTTGGAAGGAGGCCTAGAGGATTTGAAGCTAGGTGAAATAACTTGAACGTAGGAAGAGGAAAATCTAGGCTGAATCTCAAGGGAAATTTTCTGATGGGATGGGTCTTGCTGGGAAATGTCTCCTACTGTCCCAGTGCTTCCTGGCAGAGGACTGATCCTGTGGAACCTGTGTCCTCTTGGCTTCTGGAAGTGGAAGCTTTAGGCAAGAACTAATGCACTATCCTGAGGTATCCTCAAGTTAGTAAGCTTTCAGTAGTCCTAGGGGATTTTTCTCCAGTTCAAGAGACCTCTCTAGCCCTGTGATAAGGATGTGTCCTATCCAAGCTCTGTCATGTCCCTCCTGACACCTCTGAGTGTGGCCAGAGAGCCTGTCTTGCTAGCCCAGCTGTAGTGCAGCAGGCCAGAACAGTAACTTGGTGTTGCATCAGCTAAGCAAAATGTGTTTGGGCCATGCCTGAGGCGTGACCTCTGTTAGGGGAACATGGAGACACACTGGAGGCAGAAAAGCTCTCACTAAGCTTTGACCAGCAACCCAAGCAGGGCAGGCATGGTCTTGAGGGAATCCAGCCCGTCAATGTATCTTTTGGGTAGCCAAAGGAAGATTAGAAAATACGTGGTTTTCTACAGCAAATCTTTAAAATCATCAGGTTGCTTTTTTGGTGTGTCTTGTGAGCACACTGGGGGTTTGCTGATCACCAGGCTGAGGCAGGATTAGCATTTGCCCTCCTGCAGTTGGAGTAGGAGAGTCTGTTGGTTTTATTTTTGTCTACTACCAGCTGAGAGCATGGGCTCTGCATTCCTAACAAGTGTTGCAAGAACCTGAGACATGGATGACATCCACAAACTCTCACGCTCTCTGTCAAGGGCATGTTGTGGTTGTCTCTTGGTTTCTTATAGGAGCTCTGTGTTTGGCATGGCAAATTGGGAATATGTTGTGCCCTGCAGTGAGAGGTGTTACTGGAGTGCATATTTCTATAGCCTCCTGGAAACTTATTTTGTGTGTTGGCACTGGACTCCATAACCCAGGTAATCCCTTCAAGCCTGTTCCTGTCAGCAGGTGGACCGGCTGTTCCCCCTGGAGCAGGGAACCAGGCAGCTGTGGCTGCATGGCACTGTGTAGGCACTGCTCTGTCTTGCAGGGAACAGCTCCTCTCCTGATCTTCCCGTGACTGTGGGTGAGGGCTGGGAAGGGGATGGGCTCAGCATCAGGGTTGAGCCAGGGGCAGCCTGAAGGCCTCCGTTTGCCCCAACGAGGTGTGGAGCAGAGCCCAGCCTCTTCTAGACCGTGTTGTTGCCTCCATGCCATCAGGGGTGGGAAGGCAGCGGAAGAAGATCTGGTATCCCACCTCTGGTTTGTGGCTTCCTGCAGTCTCACACACGCTCTGTTTCCCTTCCCTGAGGACATTGGTCTCGGGGCAGGGCCTCTGCATGCTCCAATGCCCTCCTCTTCCCTGCCTCAGAGCTGCCTGCAGAGAGGCTTTGGCAAAGCTGTGGAGCCGGTTTGGGCGGTGAGAGCCTGCCCAGCCTGGCTCCCCTCCTCGCTCCGGGCTGGTTACTGATTACTTTGGGCAGCAGGTGGAGGAGACCGGGGCTGACAGCGATTGGGCCCGTGCCTTTGCTGACTGGTTTCAGGAAGCAGCACCTGCGTTTCACTTGGGACGGGAGTGCTGGAGCAGAGTGGAGAAGTGGCGTCAGCCCGGGGCTGGGCTCAGGGAGCAGAGAGTGAGGGGAGTCGGCCCCTGTGCCGCACCCCACAGGACTATGCGCACCTATCCTTAGAGGAAACGCTGCATGGAGGATCTGAGACAACCGCGGCTCCTCAGCTGGGAATATGAGGACTGTTGTGCTGTACGGAGAGAGGACGTGGCTGGCTGCAACGACAGACCCAGGGCGACAAGGAGGCAGTACCCGGGCAGCCGAGGAGCAGACAGCGGCTGGGACAGTTCCAGGAGACAGGAGAGCATCTCCGTGGACCAACAGAGCAGGAATGGAGACTGTGGAGGTTTTTGGAAGGGAGAGATGCAGTACATGGACTGCAGGAGAGCAGACGATGTTTGGGAAGGCAAAAGACAGGATATAGAGGGCAGAAACTACAGGGTGTATGAGAGGGAGGGTGTTCATTACAGAAACTGCAGTTCTGAGATAAGAGAAGGGTGGAACAGAGAGGACAGAGTAACTGGGCAGTATAGGGAGAGGGGAAGGCAATATGGGGAGGACAGAGGCCTTGGAGACTGTAGGAAGGGGGGAAGGTGGTATCAGGACTACAGAGATCCTAGGGACTACAGTGAAGATGAAAGACATTATAGGAAAAAGGAACTGTGGCACAGGCAAGAGAGGGACTCTGGGGAGAGGAGAAGGCAGTATGGAGAGGATGGAGGCAATCTAGTATATAGGGAAGGGGAAAAGGGATATAGAGATGATGAAGGCCCTAGGGCATATAGAGAGCAGGAAAGGCCATATGTAGGTATCAGGGACCAAGTAGACCAAGAAGACATTGAACGGCACAGGAGACCCAAAGGCCATGTCATGGACCACAGCAGTCCAGACAGAGGTGGTGAAGTTCCAGCATTTGCAGTCAGGTCCTCGGGAGATGGTGGCGTGAACCTGGGGTCAGGTACCTGCTACACACAGTTCAAGACATGCGTCGTTGACTGCGACAGCTGTGGGGAGCTGGAAGGGGAAGCCCCAGGGCCTGGGATGCCAGCCAAGAGCAGCAGTGGAGCAGAGCGCTCGAGGGTACGCACGGGGCGGCCAGACTGGAGCCAGGTCTGGGAGCAGGAGGCCGAGGAAGCAAACAGGGTGGGCTCTGTGCTGCAGCGGAACAGCTTCTACAGACGGACGGCTCCCAGCGCCCTGCGGCACTCAGAGTTTGTGCAGACCAGGAGGAAAAAGCAAGGTACACAGGGAAATGGTGGGCAATTCCCTTGGGTGTGCCTTCACCCTGCCCTTCACCCAGGCACCAGGGCAGCACTGGGACTCTGGTACACGTGGGTGGCCAGCACAGACGGGCTCTCACAAGAAGGCTCCTCCCTGGGATTTACTGAAATGAGCATCATGGTCATCACCCCTCTGTACAGCCTCTGCAAGGGAATTTTGTGGAGGCCCAAGTGGGAGGGAAGCACAGGTGGCACAAATGCAGTGCTGTCCTTTCTGTCACTCCTGAGTGTTTCAGGTACACCCTAAAACTTGTGGCCCTGGTTTGTCTGCTCTTTTAGGGCCCTGAGGAGGTTCCTCATGAGGGAAAGGGTGAGATGCTGGGTTATTTCCACTGCCTGTTTTACTTTTATAACCCATCATGAATAGATTCTATGTGTAAGAACCAATTCCTGACCCTCAGCATGAGTATGGCAGCTGTTCACAGGCAGCACAAAGAGGAAATAGAGGAAGCTGTTGTAGCACTCAGACGTATGCAGAGAGCAAGTACTCAGAGTTGTGTAATTCACCTGGGCAGGACACTGAGGCACCTGCGTGTTGGGGGGTGTCACTGATGGGAATCTCCTGCATCACCAGCCCCTCAGTGCTGCAGTGGTCCCTTGCCTGTGCTGCATATTGTGTGCCCTGTGTCTTGGGTCCCCAAGCCATCCCTGGGTCTCCAATCCTATCAAATAGCACCCTAGAGCTGGAGAGTCACCAAAGTGGAAGGCTTAGGCTGTCTTGGCATGGGTGAAATCATTGCATTGATGCTATGGCTGTGTCAGAGTCAGCTGCAGACAGATTTGTGAAGCTTGGCTGGTTGCAAGAATATTGGTGTGGGAGGGGAAGTGGCAGCAAGGTGCTGAGGTCTGAGCAGAGGGACAGAAGGAGCCCTTCTTGATGGACAGGTCTCCATGTGTCTGAAGACCTGTTAGTTCCTGTGCCCTTTCTGCCAGCATCTGTCTCATGTAGCTGTGTGTGTGAACTCTCCGTGAAACGGGATTGAAATGGAGAGGAAAACTGTGCAACAGCCAAAGCAATGGCAAAGCTGGAGGCAGTGACTACCTTTGCCTTAGCATGAAATCTGTCCTCTGGAGATATTTGATTAAGCAGGCTCCAAAGGCTGCATTTCTGCACTCTCAGGCCACCCTGTTAGGGTGGGACTTTGCTCAGCTATGTCCCCAGGGTGAGGAAAGGGAGAGGCTTTTCATTGCCAAGATGTTCAAAGGGCAGCAGGGGAGCCAGGAGGAGGCCAGGAATAGAGTGGGATGGGAAATGGTCCACAAAGCCTTAGGAGGCTGGAGCAGTGCTGGCTTGTCCAGCTTTTGCAAGAGTTGAAGGGACAGACTGTGATGCCAAGTGAAAGCCTTTGCTCTTCAGGGCTGAAGGATTTTTCCCCACTGTGGCAGGCTCAGGGGCATGGGAGTGGCTGTGAGAGGTGCAGGGCAGGATTCCCTCATCGTCAGCACCAGTGTCTCAGAGCAGGAAAGGAGGGATGAACGCTCCAGGTATTTCAAACACTGCCTGTCTATCCTGTGGCCTGTTTCTGGCTGCAATTGTCTGTTACTTTCCTCCTCCTGCCCTGCTGGGGCACAGTGCTGCACCAGCAGCAGCCCTCCTTGGCACGTAATGCTTTGCTGCTGTAGCTGCCTCAATGCAAGATCCCACCAGCACCTCCCCAAAAGAGCTCCCATTGTGCTTGGCAGCAGACACCCTCCTATGCAGCTGGCAGCAAAAAGGCAGCTCTTGTTCTCCTTCAGTGTGTGCTCCAGACAGCTTTTCTAATGCTGTTTACTTCTCTCACAGGTTCCTCCTCCACCCCCTGAGTAACAGAAATTGAGACTTGAAAGCCCCAGTAGAGATCGTAGAATCATAGAATGGTTTGGGTTGGAAGAGACCTTACAGATCATCTAGTTCCAATGCCCCTGCCATGGGCAGGAATGCCACACACTAGATCAGGTTGCCCAGGGCCCCATCGAGCTTTCCTTGAATACTTCCAAGCGAGTAGAGATGATCTTTTCTGTTAGGAGGATTATCACACTTCTTACAGATTTCTGTACAGTGTAACCGGGTGACGGCTACTTGGTTAGAGCACCTGTGCTGGGATGAGACTCAGATATGACTGCCTGACACATCAACAGGAGAATCCATCTGTCATAGCTTTGCTGCTTAGTCACCATCACTCTTAAAGGTTTTGCATGTTATGTGTTGCATTTCAGCTCTGAGCCCCAGCCTTTTTCTCCTAAATTAGAGCTTTTTAGTTGATGGATATTCTTCTCAGGCAGGTACTGTCATTAAGTAATTTTTCAGTCTTCAGTTCTTTGTAGTGGAGTCTTAAAATACCCATGTCAAAGACTCACAGGAAGACCTTTAAGTGTTTATTCTTCCTGATGCTCACTCATTTTTCAGTTCAGGCTCTTTTAAAACAGTGGACTTGAGAGCTGGGTGAGGCATTCTGTGTGGGTGTCAGCACTAGTTTACCTTGCTATGCTCCTGTGCCCTTGTCCAAAACCCCAGCTGTCCTCTGCAACATTCAGGGAACTCCTGCTGAATTTTGTCTGATCAAGCAAAATAATGACTCCCCAGAATACAATCTTGCATGTGGCTGCATTTCTTGTTCCCATTAATACATTAATGCATTTGTCTGCATTAAACCTGCTTGGTTTGAATAATTTCATCTTATTCAGGATACCCTGGATTACTCAGTGACTCATATGCCTCATCTTTATTTTGTGATCCTGTGGAATTGATCTTCAGTTCTCTACATGGCAGCAGTGGTTTTCCATTTACTTTATTATGTGGTATTAACTAAATCCAGTCTCTGGAGAACCTGTTTAGAAATGCTTTTTTTTCTGGATAGTCTCCACTGGCAGTGGGTTTTCAAGGTTTTTTTTTTCTTTCTTTCTTTCTTTTTAGAAAGAAGCAGAAAATTTATTGTATAATTCTACCTTTTTGCCAGGGCTGCCAAAATTGTACTCTCTGCCTACTTGTGGGATTGTGTCATTGTAGGGTTTCTTTTGTCCTGGATGGAAATAAAGGTCTATTATAAAGTAGCATTTTATTTCCTCATTTAAAAGATGAAAATTGAATTCTACCATCCATGGATTTTTCTTGATGTCTTTCTTTTCTCATTTTTCTGTGCTTCAGAGTTCCTGGTGTGTCTGTTATCTATTATCCACTTTCTATGTTCATTTATATATTTATATTTGCTGTCTTTATTGAAGCACAGATGCAGGACACGTTTTTCATCAATACAGTTCTCTTCGTGTTTTTCGGATTGTCTATTTAAAACATCCTTTTAAAGAAATTTCACCTTTCACTTTTTTTCCATCAGTGTTTTTGCTTGCACTTCTGTTAATGCCCTGGCTCAGCTTTAGCAGCTTAGCTCTTTTACACCATCATATTACTTCACTTTTTTCTCTGTCAAGGATTGGAATCATCCTCTGCTCAAACTGAATGTCATGGGGCTGTCTGGGCAACCAGAGGCTGTTTGGGGCGATACGTGTGGTCTCACCTGGCAGAGAGACATCCCCACCCAGCAGGCTCTGCATTAGACACGTTTGGGACACCAAGCCACTCCAGTGGCCCTGGAGAAGCATCCCTATTCTGCCCCTGTTCAGCTCACTGGAGTATTACCAATGTCTGGAGTAAGAGTTTTCACCCCAGCCAGATCCTGCTCCTGGCAGCGAGTTTAGCCTTTCGCTCAGATTAATTATTCCCTGCCCTAGTTTCATCGCCTCCCCTCTCATGGTCGGCAGTGGCTCCTCCCCTCCTGGCCTCCACATACTTCAAATATTTGCAGCTGGTTTGTTTTGTCCTGAGTCACTGCTTGACTGTGCGGAGCTGTGGGCCCGGGGCCGGGCTTGCCCCGCGGCTGGGTGCAGCTCCACCGCAGATTCCTGGGATTGTCCCCGGCGCTGATGTGCCGCACGTCCCTCTCCAGGCTGCGGTAGCGCCCGCCGGGCTGCGCCGGGATGCTGCCAGGTGAGCCCTGAGGAGGAGCAGTTGGGGGGCGATGCAGAGCTCTGGGTGAGCCCTGCAGCGTGGTGCACGTGCATCCCACTGGATCTGGTCTTTGTGGGCCAGCTCTGCTCCCAGAGCCGGGCAGGGAAAACCTCTAATTGCATGTGCGCTCCCGCTAGGAGGTTGGGTAATAACAACTCAAAGTTTTCGTTAATTGGAAGAAAGCTGATGACAGTGGCATTTCTCAGACGAGCGAGATGAGCCGTGTGATTGCGACAGCAAATCACAGCCTCCCTGGGACGGGCGGAGGTGGGAGGGTGCTCCATATTCACACCTCATTGCCCGGGCTGGGTTACGAGCTGGTGCTGGATCTCTCACGGGTCAGCAGGGGTACTAGCAAAGCTCAAAAGCAGGTGCTCCTGGGAGGCTGTCTCAGACCATCAAACCAAGAAGAAACAGGAGAACAAAATCTGAGTCTCTGAAAACTGTGATTGAGAACATTGTTTATGGAAATGTATTTCTGAATGCCTATTTGGCAACTGTGTCATGGGTAAAGATGAATTTGTCACTGGATTGGAATTTGGTGGCTTCATGAGAAATGCGAGTCATATTCCTGCAGGCCGACAAAGCCCATTCAAGCTGTGGTGTATGTCTTAGCACCTTCAAAGTTGATGGGTGTGATTAATCAAATTGAAAAGTAACATTTAAATAGAAAATCTGTGAAGTAAAATGGAGATCTGTTTAAAAAATACTTACTGGATGCCCAAAACCCACAGCTGTGAAATTGGTGGGTTTAGTTAACTGCTTAATAAGCCTCATTTAGGGAAAGCTGCTATTAGACATACAAGAATGTGTGACAAACAGGAAAAAATAAATTGATGACAATTAACAGAGATAGTATGAAATACGAAAAGTGAGAGTTTTTAAATGCATCAGAAACAAACACTAATACATATTGGTCAGATATAAGAGCCAAATATTAAAAATAAATTCTGTATTTGAATATTTTGAGCTGCAAGTGTTTGGAAAGAAGTAGGACAACTTTTGAGTTTATTGCTGAAGGAGGATGCTGGACTAGTCATAAACAACAAGAGTCCTAAGAGACTTGACTGCAATGTAGCCCTGTTTTTGAAGGAATCTTGAAATTTCCAGAAAGAGCAAGAAGACCGGAGGAGAATTCATTTGTATGAGTTTTCAAAATCATGCAAATACTAATACAGTGTAAGCGGGTAGAACTGGTGCCCAGCATTGTGCCAGGTCAGCCAAGATGAGCTGATGACTACTGTGGGCTTAAAATCTGTGCATGGAAGGTTTTAATTTCTCTTCCATAGGCAGGGATTTGAGACTTGCTGAAGAAGGGTGTCATGGAGCTGGCAATCTCAGAAGTGTGGGTTGAATCCTTGCCACAGGGTACTTTCTGTAAGGGCCTAACCTAGATTTACTTGCCTGGTGTTTGCTTGGTGGAGCATGGGGAGCTGCTGCGTTTGCCAGCTGCGCTGGGCATCCCCAGCTTTGTTTTGGGGAGCTGGAGCCAAACACATGGTGTGACTGCAGTTTAGCTGTGGCTAAGGCTGGGAGCACAGCAGGGTTGTTTTGGTGGTGCAGTAAACTCCTGAAGTGTCCTGTACAAAACTTAATGTGGTGGCATTTTGCCTGGGGCTAAATATAAAATCCTGTTCTTTGACCAAAGCAAATGTAATCTTTTCCATTTGTCTTCCCAAATACTGCTGCATGGGTCATTTCTGGCTGTGATTTTGGCTTGTCTTCATTTTCAAGATTCTTCCCAGCCCACCCCATGCAGTAGTACCATCTCACCCGCCCACCCCCTCTGGGTTTCACACACCTGTTTGCATTGCAAATTAACACCTTCCTGTTTCTTCCCGGTTGCCTTCCCACTTGAGCTTGCTCTCCTGCAAAACAAATGCCATGCCTTCTTTAAAATAACTCGTTTGTTGTTACTTCATTAACTCTCTGAGCCACAAAGACCTGCTGACTGTATTATCTTGGTGTTTAGTTGTCCCTCCTGTACATTTTTCTGCTCATAGTCTGTTCAGGCTCCAAGTGCTGTGTTTAGGGATATCCCTGTGGGTGTTTGTGGAGGACCTTGCACAGCAGGGCCCAGTCTGCTGCTGAGACTTTGCAGATGCTGTGGAAGTGCAAAGAGCAAAACCAGTTAAACCCAGCATGTGCTCCCAGGCCCTCCTTGCGGATTCCTGCTGCATTAGAGTTGATAAAGTTCATCATCAGGGACTTCTGGAAAGCCAAGACAGGCTCTGATGGGGTTAGTCTTAAGGATACTTGCCAGTAGGAATCAGTGAGGCCTTCTCTTCCCAATGATTGCCTGCTAAATGTAGTGCTGGTTGTGTCACTGAGTCCCCCTCCATGGAGCTGGTCACTTTGCCTCTCCCCAGGCTAGATTTCAAGGCAGGGCAGCAGAGATGCCAGCTTAGAGAGATTAGTATCTTCCCTCCCACATCGAGGGCATCTGAGCATTTCAGCTGGGTTTCCCATTTGCCGGGCTGGCGGTGGGAATGACTTTGAAGTTGTTCTTTCTGCAGAGGCACAGTGGTTCATCCTCAGCACAGGTGGCTGTAAGAACTTGCTGTTTGGTGCTGATGCTCCTGGTTTCTGCCCCAGCTGCTCTGCAATGGGAAGGGCCAAAAGGGCTGGCATGGTTTCAGATAATCATGGGCTGAGTCAGTGTCTCAGCTTGGGTGTCTTTTCTTTCTCGGGTTGTTTCGGTGTGAAGACCCCTGCCTGGGAGAGCAGTGGGCAGGATGCTTAGGCTGAGGCAGCAATTTTCCCGTCCCATGTTTCATGCTGCCGTGTTGGGTACTGCCATCACCCCACAGGGCACGGTTGGGGGCTGCCTGCAGCCTGCCCAGCACCTGGGCAGAAGCAGCTGGGAGCATGGGGGTCTCTTGGGGCCGTGCACAGTCGGTGCTGGGGTAGCAGGATGAGTCCCAAGCCCTGGTGGCTGTCCCTGGATTTAATCAGGGCTGAGCCTCTGTTGCCTGAGGCTGTCACCGGAGAGGTCAGGGAGGTGGAGATCTGGAAGTGTCTGTCCTGCAAAAACATTCCCAGAAATGTCTGAGCTGGGGCATATCTGCAAATCTAAAAAAATTTCCGTGGATGGAGGGCAGCTGGGGCTCCGTAGCAGGCGGCGCATTTGTGGAATCAGCCATTGACATGAAATGGGGTACCCGAGGCAGGCTGGGCGCTGCAAGGGGCTGCGTGCTGCCCTGAAATAGGGGAGGCCCGAGTGTTTCTGGCCTCAGAGGGGTGACCAGGGAGCGGTCGGGGAGGGGTGGTGGGAGCACTGTGGCCGTGGTTTCGGTCCGAGGGCACAGCCTTTGAAGGCAGGCAGGTGGGGCAGAGAGCGGCGGGGCCCAGGAATCGGCGGGGGGATAAAATGTCTCAATGGAAGCGGGAGGGGGCTGGGCCGGCCCGGGGCCGCAGGTGGAACAGAAAACCAGGAGGAGAGGCGGCCGCGGGGGTCTGGACGGGGCCGAGGAGGGCGTCCCGCAGCCCCGGGCCCTGCGGGCGGGGCGGCCCTGCCCGGCCTCGCTGGCCGGGATCCAGCGCCAGGCTTTGCCGGCGGCAGCACCATTGCGGTGCCCGGGGCCCTCCGCGGCCATTGAGATGGAAATACCCCGCGGCTGGAGAATGGAGACCCAGTTCCCAGCCTGAGGGAGGGGCGGCCGCCATTGCCTCCGTGTCTGCAGCCTGCCGGAGCCGCGGAGGTGGAGAGCGGGGTGCGAGAGGACCCCGGCCCCGGCCGCTGTAGGGGCAGACCGTGCGGAGCAGGTTTGTCGCCCGGCGCGCCGGTGCCGGGGCTTTGCAGCGTTCCTGGTGCTGCGAGGGTGGGCTGTGGGAGCAGCCGGGTCTGCCTGCAGCCCTGGGGATGGCCGCTCTGCAAAGGCCCTTGGTCTCTCAGGAGTGCTGTTTCTCAGTCTCATGTGTTACATGTGTCGCGGTTCAGGGGCGATTTGTCTCCTGTCCTTGCATCCTTGCTGGAGCATGCTGATCTCGTTTATCTGTCTTGCAGAGATGACTCTCCTGTCCTCCCAGGCACCATCCCTGGAGCCATCCTCGGCCGCCACTGAGAGCGCAGAGCAAAGGATGCTGGAGAAGAGGGCCAAAGTTATTGAGGAACTGCTCCAGACAGAGCGGGACTATATCAGAGACCTGGAGATGTGTGTGGAGAGGATCATGGTGCCTCTGCAGCAGGCACAGGTAGGAGATGGGAAGGGAGGGGAAGCTGTGGTGCAGCACTGGTGGATTGGGGTGAGGATACTGAGTCCATTTAGTTCTCTAAGGCGACCAAGCAGCACGGGAACCCATAGAGGAAATTTAAGCTATTGTGAGGGGAGGAGAGTGGTTCCCACAGCTTCGTGCACTTGTTGCAATAGCCCATCTGCTTTGAGATCCTGCTGAACTCTCATCCTTGCTGGGAGCAAGAGGCCTGGCAGCAAGTATCACAGATGGATTTTCTGGGACAGGAAAATTTTCTCTTCATTTGGTTTATGGGTTAAATTCATTTACAGGAGAAATAAGATATGGAGTCTTGGCATGGGACAGATTTAGTGGGAAGAGAAAGAGAAAACCAGGTGAGCCAAGGCAGAATTGCTGGGAAAGAGAAGGGCGCTCTGGTAGGACACGTAAGGAGTGAGAGTTTCAGTGCAGTGGGGGACAAGAAAATGGGTACAGGAGTCACTGAAATGAGAGGAGGGTGCACCAGGTGCCTGCTGTGAAGCTGAGGACTGATGGGTTGCAGGAGGGCAATGAGGGGGACTGTTGGGTCTGACTGGGACATGTTGCCCATCCAGGACATCTCTTTTCCCATTCACTAGATGCAGAACATAGACTTTGAGGGCCTTTTTGGAAACATCCACATGGTAATTAACTTCTCCAAGCAGCTGCTGTCCACCTTGGAGGTTTCAGATGCCATTGGTATGAATTCTGTTGTTACCTTTTCTCAGAAGGCTGGGATGAGCTGGACATAACAGTTTAAATGGTGGGAGAGGGTCGCTGGGACTGGGCTTTCTTACTGCTGGTCCCCATTGCCACTCATCAGTCCAACAGTGAAGCCAAGGAGATCTGTGTTGCTCCAGGGGTCACCGTGCTGAGACACAGTGCCTGTGGCCATCCGTGGCCCCTTGCCCCAAAGTGCTGCCAGCTTGAGCTGTTCAGGCCTTGGGCTGCCCGTGCCTTTGCTCTGTGGCCCCAGTTACCAATGTTTCCACTACTACCCCTGGGAGACCTGGATTGATTGAGCTCCCGGTGCTGGTGGGTGATGAGGAGGGGTCCTGCATGCTGTAGTAGCACTGTCTTCTTGAGCTGTGTGTGTGGAACAGGGACACTGGATGTCTTATCATGAGACACACCAGTGTTTTTGGAGGCAGCTGGGGACCAGGAGACACTGAAGTCCTGCTTTGCTGCTGTCTGCAGGGCCAGTGTTCCTGACACAGCGTGCAGAGCTGGAGAGTGTCTACAGGGTGTATTGCCAGAACCATGATGAGGCCATCGCACTGCTGGAAACCTATGAGAAGGATGAGAAGATGCAGAAACTACTTCTGGACCTGCTAGATAGCCTCAGGTTTGAGCTTCTGGTTGTGGTAGCCACCAGGCTGGGATAGGGGGATCAGTTTCCAACATCCCTGCCCCTCTGTCAGCAGTGTTTGGACAGTTCAGGTGGTGACTGGAGAGGGTCTGATGGTGGCACTGCATAGTTCACCAGGCTCTGGGTTCAAATGGCCCCCTGCCCCAATGCACAAGTGCTGGGAAATCTGTAGACCCCCTTAAAATCTGCAGAGAAGCCACCAATGTATAGAGAAGGTGGCATGTCCTGGACTGAGGGCTTCTGTTCCCCAAACCCTGGCCCACCATGGCTGGTGAGGAAGGAGCTGCTTTGCCTGGCTCAGTGAGTTCCAGGGCTCCAGCTTGTGGAGGTAAATGCCCCAGGAGCCGGCAGTGCCGACGGCTGCTCCGGGAGAACGGGGCTGCCCAGTGCCCTGGCAGCCTCACTGGCAGGGCACAGACACTGGCTGTGGGATTGCACACCTGCCATCCCATTAACCCTTGCTTTTCTTTGCTTTTTGGCACTCTGTGGGCCGGCAGGAGCCTGTACAGTGAGTGGTAAGTGCATCCTTCCTCTTAGTCCCTGCTTCTCTGTCTGTGTTGGTCTGGCCATTCCCTTGTAACTAACCTCCTGCCACAGGCTGGGTGCATGCTGGGGGGCCCTAACAGTGCTTTGTGGAGGCACGACTGGGAGGAGAGGGGTGTCTGTGGCATGACTGCAGCAGAGGCAGTGGGTGGGCTGCACAGGTAGGCAGCACAAGTGATGAGGCGAAGGGAGGTCTTGGGCAGGAAACAGGGTTTGGGAGCCCTCAGCCCTGAGGAGCCAGGAAAGCCCTGCAGTGACTGCAGTCCTGCAGTCAGTCTGTCCTGCACTGGGGGACAGATGTGAGCAGTTGGGTGGTGGAACAGCATCTGAAACAAGTGGCTCTCTGGCAGGTGTGAGGCTGTGCCTATGTGGGATTTCATGGTGGGTCTGGTAATGGAGAGGATCCTGGCTGGGAAGGATCACCTGGTGCAAGTGCAGACCAGAAACCTGGGGTTGATCTGAGAGCACCAGGAGTTCAGGAGTGCAGTGATTTTGGACATAAGGGTAGCATGACTTAGAGAGTACAGTGGATTTAGAGGCATTGTAGTTCTGGGTCTGGTTGGCACTGGTTTGAGGGGGCAGAGTTTGTGTGGCAGAGCTGGACTGACACCTGATATATCTCATTTGTCCTGACTTCCCAGGGGCTGCACAAACTACATTAACCTGGGCTCCTTCCTCATCAAGCCCGTGCAGAGGGTGATGCGGTACCCACTGCTGCTGATGGAGCTGCTGAGTGCCACCCCCGAGGCTCACCCTGATAAGGCACCACTCACAGCTGCTGTCCTCGCAGTCAAAGAAATCAACGTCAACATCAACGAGTACAAGCGCCGGAAGGACCTGGGTGAGGAGCTGGGCAGAGAGACAGGAGTGGGTGTGCTGAGGTTGGTGTCTGCTGGCCATGGAGCCTTAGCTGGCAGCCACGGTCAGGGAGGAAATCTCACTGCTCCGGGGAGTTTGGTCCCATCACCTTTGTAACTGCCCTTCAGGTAGCTGCTGGTTGTGAGCAGATCCCCCTCTGCCTCCTCATGTCCAGCCTGCCTGACTCCCCCAGCTCTCCTTGTGGATTAGGAGCTGTGATTCTCCCACATCTCTCATGGCCTTCAGGCACCAAAACTAGACACAGTACCCAAGTGTAGCCTCCCTGGGACTGAGCAGAGGGAGAAAATTACTCCCTTTGATACCTGCTGGCCACTCTCCCTGTTTTCCCTTGGCAGCCCCTGGTTCGTGCAGATCTTACGCTTTAGTCCTGCCTCATAGCCCTAAGGTGACAGAGCTGCCTATGATGATTGCTTGTATTTGCTAAAGAAGCAGTGTAGAAGCATGCCTTGTGTATGTCCTGTGATTATTGTACACCATCTCCTATGTCATCTTGTGCTGGCACTGTGCATAATCCTGTGGAAGAGCTTGAATGGTTTGTCTGCAAACTATAGGGCATCTCAAGAACCAAACAGGTGGCACAGTGCTGGATGGGATGGGAGGTTATGATACAATGTTTTACACGAGCGTGTAGTGATAGGACTGGATAAACTGAGAGAAAGTAGATTTAGATTAGATATAAGGAAAAAAATCTGTGCGCTGAGGGTGGTGAGGCACTGGATCGGGCTGCCTGCAGAAGTTGTGGATGAAAGTGTTCAAGACAAGGTTGGATGGGGCTTTGAGCAACTTGGTCTAGTATATGTCCCTGCCCATGGCAGAGGGCTTAGAACTAGATGATGTTTAGGTCACTTCCAGCCCAAGCCATTCTATAATGATGTGCAGGGGTCTTCGGACTACAGAGGCTTGGGGAAGAGGAGAACTAACAAGGTGATTGTTGGTGAGGCAGTGTAAGACATGGGTGTTTGTGCTTACAAAGGTTTTGATTTCTATATCAATCTCTTTAGTGCTAAAGTACAGAAAAGGGGATGAGGATAGCCTCATGGAGAAGATCTCCAAGCTCAACTTCCACTCTATCATCAAGAAATCCAACCGTGTGAGCAGCCACCTCAAGCATCTCACAGGCTTTGCACCCCAGGTACTGTGCATCAGGTGCACTTACACCCTGCAGTGCGTCTCCAGAGGTACCTGCTGTCCCCCCACACCCCTTCCCCCTATGCAGCTCTGACCCAGGCCAGCGAGGCTGAGTGAGCTTAGGGTCTGAACCACCCATCTCTGCTGTCCAACTTGTGGGCAGGAGGGTCCCACATCTTGCACTCTGGCAGGCGCTAAGTCCTGCATCGCCTCCCTTGAAACACTTTCTCTCACAGCTAAAGGATGAAGCCTTTGAAGAGACAGAGAAAAACTTCCGGATGCAGGAGCGTCTGATCAAGTCCTTCATCCGGGACCTTTCCCTCTACCTGCAGCATGTCCGGGTGAGTCAGTCTGGGTGTGATGCCCAGCCCACGGGGCTCACTGTGCACTGCACCTCCTGTCTGCGTGGTGTGTCCCTGCAGTGCCTCTGGCCACAGCTCCTGCCTCAGCCCTGCAGAGTGGTCTGGGCTGCCCTGGGAGCCCCTTCTGGGCAGCAAGGATGGCTCATCTGACTGTGTCTCCCCTGCAGGAGTCAGCTTGTATGAAGGCACTGGCAGCAGGGAGCATGTGGGACCTGTGCACAGAGAAGGGAAGTGGGGACTTGGACCAGTTCCAGAAAGTGAATCGTCTCATCAGCGACCAGCTCTTCTCCAGCTTTGTGAGTGAGGCTGTGCCCCTTTGGGGCCCACCCTGAGGGTCTGCTGCAGATGGGCAGGCCCTGGGAGGCTGCAGAGAGGGTAACCTGGGAGAGCTGTGAGCATTCCTGCTTAGCTCTGCCCTCCTGAGAGCTTTGATGCCTGGGAGTTTATGAATGTGCCTGTTAGATACACATTTTCTCAGCCCTACCTGAAATGCTACAGCTCTTTATGTGAGTGGTTCAGGTACTTCCCATAGAGCTACTCATGCTGGCACAGTTATGTAAGATTATAGAGTAATTGCTGTTGGAAGGGACCTCCGGAGCTCCAGTGGGTGCCATCAGGAGACAGTGACTATACTGTCCTGGGGAGGCTGTGTGCTGGAGAGTGGGCTGCTGGCATTCACAGTGGGAGAGAGCACCTTGTCTCACCTTCTTGCTGCACCTCTGCCCCCAGAAAGAGCGGACAGAGCGGCTGGTGAGCTCGCCCCTGAGCCAGCTGCTGAGCATGTTTGCGGGGCCCCACAAGCTGGTGCAGAAACGCTTCGACAAACTCCTCGACTTCCACAACTGCACCGAGCGAGCGGAGAAGCTGAAGGACAAGCGAACGCTGGAGGAGCTGCAGTCAGCCCGCAACAACTACGAGGCCCTCAATGCGCAGCTGCTGGACGAGCTGCCCAAGTTCCTGCGCTTCGCCAAGGAGCTGTTTGCCAGCTGCGTGCGGGGCTATGCCGAGGCACACTGCGACTTCGTGCGCCTGGCCCTGGCGGAGCTCAGACCCCTGCTGTCGGTGGGTTCCCGCAGTGCAGGCAGCGCCCTGAGCTCAGAGCAGCACTGATCCCTGCAGGGTTTATCCCTGAGCATCACTGGGACCTATCACATCATGGGGGAAGCTGCTACTGCGGTTTCAGGCCACAAGTGACTTGTGGAGGGCTCCTGTGGGATGCTTGGGGCAGGCATTGCAGGGTTATGATGCAATTGTGTGTAGAAGGCTCTTGGAACAGTGGCAGGAGAGCATTTGCCTGGAAGAATCTCAGGTCATGAGTTTGAGGACCACTTAGAGCTGAGTCCAGACAGGACTGCAGACCTGGGTCTTACGCAAGTCACAGGCAGGACTCAGACCCCTGTCGTGGTCTGCTCTGTAGCTCTTGGCCACTTCTCCCAGCAGCTGTCACCTAACCAGGATCCCCAACTTTGCTCTGGTTGCAGTTGCTGAAGGTGTCTGGCAGGGAGGGGAACCTGATTGCCGTCTTCCAGGATGAGCACAGTCGAGTCCTCCAGCAGCTCCAGGCGTTCACCTTCTTCCCAGAGTCCCAGGCGGCTCCCAAGAAGACTTTTGAAAGGAAGAGCATGGAACGGCAGTCTGCCCGGCGGCAGCCCCTCGTCGGCCTGGTGAGTGCCCTGTGCCCGGTGTCAGGGCTTGCAGAGCCCAGGACAGCCACTCACACCCGCCTTGTTCCTCTGCAGCCAACCTACTTCCTGCAGTCAGACGACATCCGAGCCGCCCTCCTGGCCCGCTATCCCCCAGAGAGTCTCTTCCAGGCTGAGCGCAATTTCAATGCTGCCCAAGACCTGGATGTCTCCCTGTTGGAAGGAGACATTGTGGGCGTCATCAAGAAGAAGGACCCCATGGGCAGCCAGAATCGCTGGCTCATAGACAATGGGGGTAGGTGGCTGTTCCCCGCCCATTGTGCCTGCTGTGAGTCCCCTCCTCTGGTCTCCCTGTGCCCCAATCTGAGCTCCCTTCCTCTCCCTCTCTGCAGTGACGAAAGGCTTTGTGTACAGCTCCTTTCTGAAGCCCTACAACCCGCGCCGCAGCCAGTCAGACGTCTCCGTGGGCAGCCACTCTTCCAACGATTCGGAGCACAGCAGCTGCTCTCCCCAAAGCAACGCCACCCTGACCTTCAGCCCCAGTGGGGCGGCCGTCACCTTCACTCAGAAACCCCTGCAGGACTCTGCCTCACCAGCAGATGTGTACCAGTCCCCGCAGCCCCCACTGGAGGTGGACTCCCCCTCTGTGCCCCAGCTTGGCTCTGGTGACAGGACAGCCCCACTGGCTGGGGCAGTGACATCTCAGCGCCGCCACAGCCGCCCCGAGCTGGGCTGCAGCCCCAACTCTCGCAACAGGCACCCCACCAAAGCACACCTCAGGCCCACGCCCTCAGTGGAGGACAGAGACTCTGGGCTGGAGAACAGCGAGTCAGAGGGCAACCAGGTGAGTCTTCAGCCACCCTCACGGGGCTGGGGATGCCAAGGGCTAACTCCTTAGTTTGACTGGGGACTGAATCATCCTCCTCCCTGGCAGTGACGGGGAAGATGTAGGAGGTGGAGTATGAGACAGAGAACTAGGCTGCAAATGGGGGTGGGCAAAGGCCAGGATGGGGCCAGGGCTATTTGGAGAGAAGGACAAAAGCCTCCACATCCTACGCAATGTCAGAGTAAGTCTGTGTGGTGTGACCATCCAACTGATGCTCTCCCCTTGTCTGGCAGGTCTACTACGCTCTCTACACCTTCAAAGGCCGAAACACCAACGAGCTGAGCGTGTCAGCTAACCAGAGACTCAGGATCCTGCAGTTTGAGGACATCACAGGCAATCAGGAGTGGTGGCTGGCTGAGGCCCATGGGAAGCAGGGCTATGTGCCCTCAAGTTACATCCGGAAGACAGAGTACACGTGAGGCAGCGGACAGAGCCTGCACCCCATGCCTTGTTCCTACTGGGACTGCTGGGGGCCTGGGGGAGGCTGGCCAGCCCTGCAGCCCCCGCTGCTCACCCTGAGGCTGTGCCTCTTACAGCTGTGCAGTGCTCCTGGGCCCCAAGACGCTGGCTGCCATTACCCCTTCAGGGGAGGGAAGAAGGGTGGGCTGGCTGGGTAGGCAGGAGCAGGCAGCTTCTGTGAGGGCAGGGGTGAGTTCCCCCCTGAGGTGTGTTTGACCTCCTGTGTCCCGCCAGGAGCAGGGGAACAAAGCTTGGGGCTGGGGCCGGCCCAGGAGGGTAAGGCTTGACTAAGGCTGAGGAGCTGCTGTGGATTTAAATTGTGGAAGGCTATTGCCGAGTTTTTGGAGATTGTCTTTAGTTAAGTAGTATTAAAAGCAGCTCAGACCTTGTGAATGTGCTCCCTGTGCAGCAGGAGCCTTGTCTCACCTGTCTCCACAGGACTAAGGGTGGGACTTTTACACACTGCCTGGGGAAGCAGCTCTGAGGGTTGCTGGGAGTAGTTGAGCTCCAGGCCTGGGATGGGTATGGCCTCTGAAACACTCACAACAAAGCCCCCAGCAGGTGCCTTCTCCCTGTGCTTGGTCTCCCAGGGGCTTGCCTTTCCAAGGTCTGCTGCTGCCAGCAGCCATCAGATTCTCATCTTTCAGGTGAGCCAGAAGCCCAGAACACCATACCTTTGTCAGCAAGGCAAGGTATTGGCTGTGCCCAGGACCCATCTTTGCACTGACATGCCCAGCTGGCTGCTCTGGGCTGGGGCAGGGCAGAAGGCAAAGCACAAGCTGTCCTTCAGCCTGTTTTTTGGGGTGTCTGACCAGAACTGCCTCACCTGTGCTTTCCTGCATGGCATTGGAGAGGGTGCTGACATTCTGGAATGGCAGGACCATCCCTGGGAAGAGTGTGGTACCTTTTGCTGGGTTGGTGTGTGATACTGCTGCTGCCATGTCCTGAAGGGAGGACATTCCCTTCATGGGGGAATGTTTGTATCCCCTGTACTGCTGCTCTGTAAATAAAGATTTACCCTTGTGTATAGAAGGTGCCTTTGCAAGTATTGGGAGAGCTGGGAGGAGTGTTTGCAAGTGCGGGAGCAAAGACCACAGACTGCATGCAGACCCTACAGGGCCAGGAAAAACATTTCACTTTCGGTGGGGTCCAGCATTCTGCTGCCTTGGTGTTTGTGCCAGCTGCAGCTCAGGCACGAGGAAACCCTCAGAGGAACCTTATTCATTAAGAAGAAGTGGTTGCAGTGCCCTCTTCCCCTGGCTGTGTGTTACAGTAGGGGGTGGGGGGGTGAGTGTTCGCCCTGCTCTAAGTGGGCACCTGCTCCCTGCATGCCGACAGCTGAGGTCAGGCGCAAGAACAGAGTCAAGGGTTTGTCAACAATAACCACCATACTTTGTGTGTGCATGGCTGTAGCACAGACGTGTGCTGGCTGCTCTCCAGCTTGTCTCCACCACAATCAGGTTTGCAGTCTGGAGCCCCAGCCCGAAATTTGCCCCACAAGTGGTTATAGCCTCAGGAAGGGCTCGTTTATTTGCACTACAATCAAAGGGAGCAGTAGCCAAAGGGAAGGCAGGCAGGCAGCCCTGGTTTTGCTACAGAGTAGTGTTCTTGGCTGAGTAGAGCTGTGCTGCTCAGTTTGGACTGCCCAGCTCTGTGTAACCTCTGTTGGCAGCTCTCCCCACTCAAGCACTAGCCAGGCTTAAAACTAAACCGAGGCTTACTTAACATGCCTTGATATCAGCCTTTTAGTTAGAAGACTACAAAGTTACAAAAAGTAAATAAATTACAACATTCATTCTTAGATCAAACTGTAAATTTCATTCCATAGTGCAAAAGCATCTCTAAGGTAGGTTCACCTGGCATGGTGAAGTACAAAAACTAAGACCACCCCCAATGGAGGTCATGATCTCCCTGCCTGGCAGATAGCTTTTCCCCTCTATCCTGGAAAAAATTACACAGATCCAGACCCTTGTGAGCACAGCAGGCAGGATGTGGTAGCAAGGTTAAAAGCTCACTCGAGTCCAGATGCTCTGTCTCTGGACAACCAGAGAAGCCACCCTCTCTGCTTCCCTGCTGCAGAGAGGCAAATTCCTGCGCAGCTTGGCTGTGGGAGACACCGGTGCCCGCTGGGTGAGTGGCACAGGAGGAGCTGCCTCACACCCCCGGCCCCTGCAGCGCTCCGCCTACAGGGCGGTGGTTTCTGTAGTGGCGATGCCGGCGTCCTTCGCCATCGTGGAGAAGACGCCCTGCTTCATGAGCAGCTCCTCGGGGCTGTCGAATTCCACAATCTGCCCAGCCTGCAGCACCATCACCCTGGCAGAAGGGAACAAAAAGGCATGAACTCCCAGGATCCGAGTGGATAGCACTGCTGGCACCAGTGCTGCAGCCCCTCCAACCCTCACTCCTAAACCACTTCATGTCATTCTCCTCTCAGCAGCAGTGAGAGCACAGCCCTCCTCCCTGTGCTGGCGGGGTCACACACATGAGGTGTCAACAGCAAATGTTGCTGTATGCAGCAAATGTTGCTGCTCTATAGTCTGTTGCTGTAAAGAAGGATCCCAAAAAATGTTTCTTCCACAAAGGCATCATGGGCATCCTTCCTATGCTTCTGTTCTCTTCACCACTGTATATTACTGCCTCAGGCACTGCATCCACCCCTGCCCCCCAGCTGCATTCTTGCTTCCGCCGCTGTCCACCTCTCACCCCATCCTAGGAGTCCAGATCCCCATTGCCTTTGCCCCACATTACTGTCCCACGGTACCTGTTGCTGTCCATGATGGTGTGGAGGCGGTGGGCGATAGTAAGGACAGTGCAGTCAGCAAACTCTCTCCGGATTGTTGTCTGGATTAAATGATCCGTTTCCAGATCTACGGCTGCTGTTGCTTCATCCAGGATGAGGATCTTGGCTTTGCGGAGAAGGGCCCGAGCCAGGCACACCAGCTGCCTCTGCCCAACACTGGGATGAGATGAAGAGCATGAGTTACTAGATGGACACTAGCAGAGCTTCTGCAAGTCTGCTGCCTCTCACTGCTCTGACCCCAACACTGTTCCTGGCCTTTCCCCGCCAACCATCTGCCACCCTGGGACCACATCCCTCAGCATCTTGCTCTCTGGGCCACCACAGAAGGGTTGGCTCACACTAGCTCCCTAAGAGCACTGACTCCTCGGCCATTTTCTTCCATCTTCACTTCCCAGAAGCTTCTGTGCATCATCCCTGGACAGCCACTTCACTGGAGGCTGCTGTTCCAGGCTGGACCCTGGAACCAAGAGAAGGGAGGGGAGCTGGGCCTGCATCTGCTCCTCTGCTCACCTCAGGTTCTCCCCTCCCTCGCTCACGAGATGCAGCAGCCCCTCGGGAAGGCCTTGCACATATGACTTCAGGTGAGCCAGCTCCAGGGCCTTCCAGACCTCCTCGTCTGAGTACTGGTCAAAGGGGTCCAGGTTCATCCGCAAGGTTCCAGTAAAGAGCACAGGGTCCTGCCAGGGACAGCACCATGTTCAGCCCCACCACAGCCATTCAGCAGGGACAATGGCTACAGGCCTCCAAGTGTGGCCACATCCTGCCCACACCACTGCCTACAGCTGGCAGGGGATGTGGTGACAGCCTGCTCATAGGCCTTTGGCATGTTCACAGCACCCAGGGATGCACTGCCTGTGGGGGTCATGCAGCAGTGGGATGTGGAAAGGTGGGGATCAGCTCACCTGGGGGATGATGGTGAGGTTCTTGCGCAGGTCGTGGAGGCCAATCGTTGCTATGTCCACTTCATCAATGATGATTTTCCCTCCAGCCGCCTCCAGCACCCGGAACAGGCAGTTGGTGAGGGAGGATTTTCCAGCCCCAGTCCGGCCCACAACCCCAACCTGTGGAAGCAGCTTTTTAGACCAGCTGACAAGGCTGTAGAAAACAGGACAGATGCTCTCCATCTTGGTCTGGTGGGCCTTCCTGCCCTTACCATCACCCAGACTGTCTGCTTTGGTTCCTTTCCTGCAGCTGGAGTCCCCAGGAGCCACATCCCACCATCCCACCCCAGTGCACGGACTGAAGCCGAGAAGAAGGAACAGCTTTAACAGAGTCTCTATAAAGAGTGTAGTGAGGGCAGAGGCACCTTCTCCGTGCTCCCAATATTACAGGAGATCCCCTGAAGAACCAGGTCCAATTCAGGTCGGTAGCGAACTTGGTAGTCAATGAACTGGATCTCTCCTTTGCTGGGCCAGCCACGCGGTGGACGCTTTTCTGTCACCCATGGAGCCTGGGGGAGGACGCAGGAGTGTTAGGGGGGTTCACTGTGATGCTGACTAGCACCAAGCTGTGCAGGTGGTGGTTGCCTGGACCCTGGTTTCCTCACCTCATTCTTCACCTTCGTGTACTCATGGACCCGCTCCACAGCCACAATGTTGGTCTCCAGCTCCGAAGATGTCCGCACCAGCCAGTTCAGTGTCTGGGTCACCTGCATGGCAGAATAATGGGATGCAGAGCTCAGTGGCCTCCCACCTCAGCCCAGGACTGAGACTCAGGGACCCATCCTGGGCATGAGTATCCGTGGCCTGGTTCCTAATGCTCCACTGCTGAGACACAGCCCACCTCTCTCCAGCCCTTCAGAAACTTTGCTGCACCATCTCTGATCCACAGCAGGGCCATATTCCTCCTCATGGCAGCAACTATCCCGCTCACACTAGGATGGATATGTGCTTCCCTGGCTCTATAGCCACTCCCCAGCTGATGGGACACCCCAGATAATCCCATTTCCATGGATCACAGCTGGTGTCAGGGCAGCATCCTGCCACCAGCCCAGAGCTCCCAGAGACAACCCTGCCCCGGAATGAGAAAATGCTTTCATTCACTCACATTGAGAGCGGAGGAGACAGAAAGACCCACGATGCCGCCCTCCAAAGTGCCCTTTGCAATCACTGCTAGAAGTGCAGAGAAGAACACCACCAGGCTCCCCACGAACTCCAGACGGATGGCCAGCCACCTGCACCAGGAGAGGCCAGCTGAAGGGCAGTGAGAGAGGCAGGGAGGCATCTGCCTGTGCCCAACACAGAGCCCAGCAGTAACAGCAGCACTGCAGCAGCATCCCCACACCCAGCCGCGAGCCCAGTGCTGCACACATGGCACACGTTGGTACATGAACACAGCAGGTCGTTTGGGGCCAATTCTGCAAGCAGGCTCATTTATGTCAGTCTGTGTCTCACACATAACCTCCTGTGCTCGTAATGCCATGTACCAGAAGTGCCCCAACCATACAACCCTCACACACCCAAATCATTTACCAGTAAGATTCAAAACCAGAAAGTGCCCACATTGCACTCCCACCGAGCCTGAAGGATCACCCTCTTCACAAAACTCACCAAGAGCATCTCGGCCCTTGACTGCACAACTCACCCTGCCCGGCCTCTGGGGGGGCATAAGAAAAATCACCCTAAAATGTCCCATTGCCATAGATGGTGCCCCTATCCTAAACTCCCCCAGTACCTACACAGACCCTCAATGCTGAGATCAAGAGGGAGGACTGCAGCATCTCAGGGTCCTCCCTCAGGACTCAGGAGCCCCTGGGCAGAGGTGCTGCAGGCTGTGCTGTGGCCTAAGGGGTAAAACTCACCTATTTGATATTATCCAGGAATAAACACTTTTCTGATTTATGTCCATGGTGGTCTCATTTTGCTTCAGGAACCGTTCTTGGTGTCCATAGGCCCGGATCACGGAAAGGCCTGACACTGTCTCACCAAAGTGAGAGTAGATGGGAGACCTGGTGACGGAGTCCAGACGCCTTAGCTGGCGTGATGTGGAGACATAGAAGCGCTGAAACGAGGGACACAGCTTGGTTACCAACACAAAGCCCAGCAGCCACAAAGATACTGCTCTCAGCAGGGCAGAAGCTCCACTCAAGGCCCAGTTACTCACCAGCACAAAATAGTAGAAGACACTCAAGGGAACGATAACAACAGCGAAGAATGGAGTGGCCAGGCAGATCACAATCAGTGTGCTAATGATGGCCATGAAACAGGAGAGCCAGCTGCGGAAGGACATGGGAATGGTCTCATCTACTGTGAAGATGTCCTGGAGCATATAAAAAAGTACAGAGAAGCAGTCAGTGACCCCAGAGAGAAGGAGAAGCCCAAAGGCCCCATACATACAGGGCTCCTACACACTCATATGGTAACAGTGCCAGACACTTGTAAAAATATTGGATGACCCTGAATCAGTGTTATGGTCACAACGTCATTTAGGGCCACAGTTCTTAGCTTGGGAACAGCTGAGTTAACAGAGAAACTTCCTGTAATATTCCCCTGTTATACAGACCAGCTTTAAGAACTGCATCTTCATGAGGACCTAGGATGCAGGGGCAGTAATTGAAGCAAAGAGAGGGACAGGGCAAACTCCAGGTCCATGCAGGTTCACCCAGGTCTCCAGCTGGTCCATCCATCTCCTAGCTGGGCACCACATACTCTCACAACTCAGAGTAAACCCAGCAGGCCCACAGGCTTTATTTCAAGAGAAATTTTTATTCCCAAAAATCAAGAGATGGCACCAAAGGAGGAAGTGGAGTAGCAGCACACTTGAAAGTACCTGTTTGTATTTTCCCTCCTTTCTCATTTTCTCTTTGTTTTACGACCTTCACTTACATAGAAAAGACTATAGATTTTGGTGGAAGTCTATAACCAGAAGGTCTTCTCATTGTGGGACATGAGCTCTAGGCTCTTACCTCTCTTAGTAATCTACTATGGACCCTCTTCTGTTTCTCCACATCATTCTTGCCCAGGTGACCCCAAACAGGACAGAGTACCCAGGTGTGACTTCCTTATCACTGGGCAGAGGAGGTAACAACTTCCTGTCATTTGCCACACTGTCTTTCTAGTATAGCCCAGGATGTGGTTTGCCTCACAGTCAGCCTTGCATCCACCATGCCCTGTGGTCCCTACCTGGGCCCAGCTGTGCAGTGCTCAACAGGAGCAGGGTTATGCCACTACCCCGTGCTCTCCAGACCTGCTGGAATGAACACCTTCTGCATGCTGGGGGTGTTCTCTTACCTTGGCAAACCTGTTGACGATGCGGCCGGTCGGGGTGGTGTCGAAGAAGCTCATGGGCACACGCAGGATGTTGCTGAGCAGCTGCTGGTGCATGATGCGGGAGGCTCGCATGGCGCCCTGGGCAGACAGCATGGTTGCGAAGAGCAGGAAGAGAGCTGCGAGGAGAGCACGGGGCTGTCACCAGCTCGTGTGTGACACTGGCCCCCGGCACCCTTTGGCTGGACAGACACACCAAGCAGCACCAAGCTGGCACCTCTGCAGGGAGCCACTGGGATAATCCCACGTCCCACCTTCTTGGGAGGCCACAGCAACTGTGTCCCAGCACAGGGGAGGAACACTAACCCTACTGGAAAGCCTTGGGCCCTAGCATTATGTCCAATCTGATTAAGGAAAACGATCTTAAAGCTGAGGGGGCAACACAGACTTGAGGCAATTTATGCTGCTTTCAGACTGGCATGTGTTCACAATTCAGCCAGGAGCTGGAAGGATGGCAGCAGGCAAATGAACACAGTGCTGGGTCCCCTGCTCCTTGCTGCACTGCTGGCTGCAGGCCTTGCAAGTCATATCCCTCCTGGACCACACAGATGAGG
This sequence comes from Ifrita kowaldi, assembly GCA_013398055.1. Lineage (NCBI taxonomy): Eukaryota > Metazoa > Chordata > Aves > Passeriformes > Cinclosomatidae > Ifrita > Ifrita kowaldi. The sequence continues at coordinate 1,423,312 of VZRS01008300.1, forward strand.
TGAGTGGGAAGCGCTGTCCTCCCACCCTCACCTTGTGACACCCCCAGTGCCCCAAAGACACCGATCCGCAGGTCCCGCTGCTGCGTGGGGTAGGTCTGGTTCAGGTAGTGCTGCGCATCGTCAGTCCAGGCACTGAGCCACAGGTTGGTCCCCACGTAGGCGACGTATTGTCCAGCATAGCCCATGACAATCCAGAAGGAAAAGCACAAGCTGACAGCACGCAGGTACCGCAGGTACATGGAGAACTTCACCTGTGGACAACTGAGCCCGTCAGACCGCAGGCAGTGACACCCAGCACAGCCTTGGGACTCCACCTTGCTGCCCTCAGTGCTCCCCTCCACCACCCCGCCCACCAGCCCCAGGCAGCTCTGTCTCCTTCGTGTCTCTTGGCTGCAGTGGGGCCACAGCCAGCCCACACCAGCTTCTCTGAGCCACAGTCAGGGTCTGGCAGCACTTAGCCAGGGCAGCACAGTGCTTCATCCCTCCATCCTCCTCACCCTGCCGGTTTCCACAGCTTCTTTCTCGATCAGTTGTTGTCCCTTCAGCTTCTTTGGGGGCTCCTCCTGGGCCTTCTTCCGGGAACTGGTGCTCTTTCTACTAAGGCTGCAGGAAGGTGATGAGTGCCATTGGTCACAGGGTGTTGAATCAGCCCTAATCTCCTGGGGGTCCACCCCTATGCTGCACTGGGTCTCCAGTGGTGGAGTCCTCTGGAAAATAATGTCCTAACTGGGGCAGCTTTGAGTGAGCCTTGTGGAAGCACTAGACATGTACAGCCATAAAATTATAGCCTCATTCCCAAAAGCAGAACTAGCCAGCAGCACAAGTTTCAGGGAAGACTGCAGAGTACGGCTGTGGCACACTAGTGTGAGTAAAGGCAAAATCAGGTGCTCCTGACCCAGAGCAGCTTGTGGTAGGAGCAGGCACGGAGGCTCCCAGCAGGAACTCCCCGGGAAGCCCCCAGATCACTGTCTCCGACGGAGCAATGCACGTGGCAGGGGAAAGAGCCAAGAGCTCAGGTCATGTCCCACCTGCGACTCAGTTTTCTCCGATGGATGCTGGCCTCTCGCTTCAGGGTCATGGTCACCACATCACCAGAGCCCTCCTCCATGCAAGGATCGACATCTTCATCAGCCTCCTCTTCATCCCCAGCTAAAGCAACAGCTACAAGCACAGGGATGGGGGAAGGTAGGGTCAGGCACTCAGGAAAGAGCAGATCCCATACACCACACCTCTGCTGCGCTCAGCTCCACGCCACACCCTAGGCCTAGGCTGTGTCCTACCACCACATATCACACCTTCTCCAACCTTGCTGCAAGACCAGCACAGCAGGAGGAGGAAGAAATACATTGTGCAGGAGGGAGAACTGACAGGGGACACAGGGCTAAAGGCCTGCATGGAGGCAATCCCTGCTGCTGACTTATCCCAGCATCACCGGCCAGACCTCAAGCAAAGATTTGTGCTAGTTTAGTAGGTACAAGATCTGGTAGGTCATATCACCCCAGCTCAGAAACATCTCTTTGAGCAGGTGGAGATGGGCCCTGTGAAGACATACTGGGAATAGTCAGGCTGCAGCTGGACAACTCAGCTGAGCCCTGACAGAGTGAGCATCCCCCTGACCTGACACCACTCCTCCCCATAGCACTGGGGAATATGATAAAGATGAACTGTCATCCAGTGGGATGTTTAGAACAAACCAAAGGATTTTTCTGACCCCAGCATCACAAAAATATGGAGCCTGTTGCCACGTGAGTTTTTGGTACACATAATAAATGAACTAGAAAGGGAGTAAAAAATTTAAACAGGTCCTGTGCTGGATGTTCAACATAATGCCTGAATGCAAATGTTAGTCAGGAAGTCCTTGTGCTGCTGATTGCCAGAAGCTGAGAAGGAGTCACAGCAGCCACCATTGGTGCCTGGGCTGGATAGGGCCAGGTCAGGCTGACAGATCAGATCTGCACATCCCCAATATACATGCACAGCCCCTCTAACTGCCACAGCCCCACTGTGGTCCCAGTACCTGTGGTATTTTCCTCTGGCACGTCCTCCTCCTGGTTGCCATACAAGTTCAGGAACTGGGCAAAGGCCCCCTTGTTTGCAAGCAGGGTGCTGTAGGAGCCATGCTCAGACACTGCTCCTGCTGCCAGCACCACAATGTTATCGACCTGGGGCAGGAAACTGATACTGTGCGTCACCAAGATCCGTGTCTGCAACAAAGGGGTTGCAGGGTAGTGATCATCAGAGCACCCCTCATCCCCAGCCATGGGTCTGCAGGCTCTCCATCTCCTCCTTGGGGACTTCTCTGCTTATCAATGCCTGGCTATGAGGACACGGGGTACCCCTCTGGGGACTCATGAGGCCTCTCCTGCCTGCTGCAGCCTCACGTGAAAGCTACAGGATTTCTCTCTGTCCCAAGCAAGCAACCTCAGACTACCTTGGATCGTTAACACCATGCCAGTGCCACTCCTGCCTGGCTGGGTGGTGGGCTGCAGGGGATGGGTGCTCACCTTCTTTTGCAGCAGCCCTTTTGGCCCCAGCACGTGCTCGAAGAGGTACTTGCCCACGTGGGCATCCACGGCAGACAGCGGATCATCCAGGATGTAGACGTCTGCATTGCTGTACACTGCCCGGGCCAGACTGACCCGCTGCTTCTGGCCCCCGCTCAGGTTGATTCCCTGGAAGGAAAGGCCCTCCCTGAACATGGGGCTGGCACAGGGCAACAGCTCTGACCTCTGCTGCAGGTGCTGTCGGAAACCCATAGTGCCCAGGGCTGGTACCTTCTCTCCAATCTCTGTCTGGTCACCTGCAGGTAGCAATTCCAGGTCTGGAAGGAGGGCGCAGGCCTTGAGGACCTGCTGATACTTGGCTTCATCCAGTTCTGACCCAAAAAGGATGTTGTCTTTCAGTGTGGCATTCTGGATCCAGGCCTGCTGGGGGACATAGGCCAGGGAGCCCTGGAAGGAGACACAAGAACAGGTACCTGTCAGAGATCAGCCTGAGCACTGACTCCTCCTGCAGCCTGTCCTTGCCCTGAGCTCCCAGGCAGCACCAAAGCCTCCTGCACCGGCTGGCTCCTCTCACCTGGATATTGATGTGTCCCTTGATATTCTCCATCTCCCCGAGCATGGCTGACACCAACGAAGATTTGCCTGAGCCCACAGCCCCCACCACAGCCACAAGGCTCCCAGGTGTGATGTCCAGGGTGACACTGCAAAGACACGAGGGCTGAGGAAGCAGCACTGCCAGGTCGCCCGTCAGTTCCTGTGTGGGACCAGCACAGAGCAGTGTCTCTGGGACACTCATGTCTAGCAGCACTGGGAGAGGTGATTGCCCTCCCCAACTAATAACACAGGAAGCCTCCCCCTTCCCAGCCCTCTGCCCCGATGTGGCACAGAGCACTCACTCTCTGATGGCAGCGTTGCCGTCCTGCTCCCAGGCAAAGGTGGCCTCCGAGAAACGCACAGCACTGCCTGTCAGAGAGAGATGTCCCTCAGAGAGGGGAAAGCCCAGGGCTGGGCCAGCTTGGGACCCACAGGGTGTAATCTGGAGGTTCACCTGCCTGCAATGGGGTTGTGGTGGATAGCTGAGGTGTCCAGGTCTTCTCCACTCAGGTAGCGCTCCAGCCTCACAGTCGACACTTTGGTCTGCCATGGTAGAAAGAGGTTGAGGAGAGCATGTGGACATGGGGCACAGCTGGGTGGGCTGGCAGGAGCCCCACAAGCAGAGCACCACATCACAGGGTCCCCACCCAACCTCTGAGCCCCAAACCTGTGTCACGCATGTGAGTCCTGTCCCACCCCACTGCCAGCAGAGTCCGGTGCACTGACCCTGGGGGTCCATCACACACCTGAGCCCCATGTGCTGGTTTGGACAGAGGGCATAGGATCCCCCTACACCCCCAGCCCTGTGTGAGGCCTGACCTGCACCAGGGAGGAGAGGACCATGGGCAGCATGGCCATGGGGAAGCGCAGCACATTGAAAAGGGAGATGGCAGTAAAGGCCTTCTGTGCATCCAAGATGTTGTTCTCATCCACGAGCACATAGACAGCAAAGCTTGCCAAGGAGACCTAGGACAGATATCAGGGGAAGCCACCATCAGTGTGGTTGTGTGCAGCCCAGACCCTCACACTGCTCCAAGGCCTCAGCAGTGCCTTCCTTCTGGGGACCTGTTATCCTCCTGCTTCCCTTCTCCTTTGGGCCCCATTTCACCACCCCAATGAGACCCCTTTCCACCACAGCTCTCCTGCCAGCAGCCAGAACCATAATCTGCACCCCAGGCATCCTCCAGCCAGGAGCACTCCAGCTGAGGTTGCAAATATTTCCCACCCCTTTGTGCACAGCCCAGCCCCAGCTCAGAGGAAGGTACACACCTCCCCAGGGCTGTTGTCACTCACCAGGAAGGGAGCACATGTGAACACGAAGACAGAGATTGACTGCAGGTAACTGAAGTTCACCAAGTTCTTGAGTTCACGTGCACGGATATCATTAACTCGCTTCTCAAAGGAGGGCTCCCAGGCAAAAAGCTTCAGGATCTGCAGGATGAGCAGTGTGAGCAGATGCTGGCCTCCCAGGAATGCCCACTTCCACACTCAGCTCACTGGTGGCCAGCACCTCCATCACCAGCTCCTGGCTTGCTCAGAAGCCTGCTTGGCCACTGCATCTCCCCTCTCCTGTCCTGCCCACGGCTTACAGCATTTCCCCACTGCACTCCCACTCTCTCAGCCTCAGCTTACAGGTCACTGCCAGCCCCTCTGCCACCATGCCACTACCACAGCCATCCAGGAAACATTCAGAAAATCCTCTCTTGGCTCCCAAGTCCCAGAGCTCCTCCCCAGCCAACTTTTCAATAGATGAGGAAGCCAAGGGAATTGCTGAGACCCAGACACAGGGCCCCCAAGACTAGACTAACACTGGTGCTGCAGGGTTATACAGGTGTGCTGCCATCAGGTAAAGTGCACCAAGAAGAGGGGTGCAGCAGCTGCCCAGGGAGTCTCCACTCCACTGCTCACCTTGATTCCATTGAGGATTTCAGTCATTATTTTCATGCGTTCGTCCTTGTTCTTCATATTCCTCTCCTACAAACAGAAGAGCCAGACATCACCTAAAACAGACAGCAGCTCACCCTTGGAAATACATCTGGGCTGCTCCATAGCCCGGAAAAGTCATCTCATGAAGGTGAGCCTTGGCTCCTGGTGACTCTGGACAAGCTGGGGAAAAACACCACCCTGCTGTCAGATAGAAGCTAAAGCTTCATCTTGCAGTCGGCAATATCTCATTTTTAGTCCTCAAGGCTGTGCCCAGTCTGGTTCAAGTTCAGCTGTGATGGTAGAACAGATCTCACCTGTCTCCTACTCATGGCAGCTGATAACCTCTGGGTCAGGCTAGAGATACGCCCAGCCCAAGCGAGATCAACTTCCTAGGCTAGGAAAGATCCACAGCATAACAGCAAAGGGTAGGGAGTGTGGAAAATGAGGGAGGGGAGCAACAGTGGGGATGGACACGAGGGACCAGGGAGGATATTGCACCCACCACTGACCTGAATGGTTTTGGCCTTGGCAACCAGGAACGCGTTTATGGGGATGAGCAGCACCATGGTTGCAATGCCAGCCAACACAGAGGGGCCCAGCTCTCCCCAGAGGAAGACAATGGACAGGATAATTTGCAGGGGAGATGACCACAGCTGGTGAACAAAGTTGGCCATGTCCATGAACCTCTGAGCATCAGCCGACATCAGATTTACAGTCTCTCCCACTGTGGACTCCTTGCGGGTGGCTCCGGACATGGTGAGTGCCTGGAAAGAGAAAGCACAGTCACCACAAGCCAGTCTGGGAGCAGCCCTGCTGCCAGCAGCGTGGCTCAGAGCAGGGAATTAGCAGACCAGGCTGAAACCACTTCTGAGTTTGCTCCTGGTGCCTCTCTATTGCCCACAGGTGATTTCCTCACTGCCTGCAGACCTGGAGCCACTGCATGCTGGGTGCAAAGAAATGCATCCCTGTGCAGGAATCCTAGTGGCACCTGCCCTAGGTGTTGCACTGCTCTGAAGACAAACCTCCCTTGGCCCCTGGTCTGTCAAACACATGGCTGCAGCACCCAGGTCCCAAGCAGAACTAGGGCTCAGAGTGTCCCCAGGGCAGGATGGGTGTCCCCCAAGCTCTCCCTGTGCCTTCTGAGGAGTAAAGTGCACACACCCCAGTCCCCCCAGGTTGATGGGGCAGCCAATGGATGATTTTATCCACAGCCCAGCTCAGAGAAAGCCAGCAGGGGTGATGACAGAACCATACAGACCTTCTTGTAGATCGCAGCGATGAGACTGGCACGCACGTTTATGCCAAGCTGGAAGCACAAGCTGAAGTGCTGCTGCAGGCAGAGGGACTGGATCAGTGCCGTCAGGAAGAGCAGGATGGCGTATAAATAGCCTTGCCAGGCAAAGGAATCCTCGTCCGACACAAAGGCAATCAGCAGCCTGGAGGGGAAAGAAGCTCGTGAGACACACACCCTACTGAGACAGACCCAAGCAGGGTGTTCCAAATGATTGCAGAGAGAGCATCCTCACAAGAGTGGTGACCCAGAGAGCTGGCAATGCTCAGCAAGCTGGGAACCCTGTTCTGCCAGGGACACGGCAGTGGGTCACTAATGTAAGATCATCCACGGAGACTGTGCTACTCTGCAAAACAAACTGGGGAGGCCCTGCTGGGCTGAGCTGCACTGACTCATGGAGGGCCCCAAAGAAGAGTCGGGACTGTCTCCAGGAAGGGAGCAGGACTGCATAACAGAGAATGTAGGGAGCAAGATGTTACACATAACAGCTGGCAGCCAGCTCAGATCACTTCTTCATTAAAGTGTATCCCAACACATTCTCCCACTTTTGGTGAGGGCACAAAATGTCCCCAGGGTCTGTAGCTGGGAGAGGCACACATGCGGAGATGGTGGGGCTGGATACAGTGCACACACTGGGAGGTGGTGGGGCTGGGTGCAAAGAAGGGATAGAGAGAAAGAACTCACTTCAGCAGCTGGGGGCTGACAAACACAAGTGCATCATGCACCACCTTGAATGCCACTGCTAGCAAGAGGTTCTGCCGGAAGGTCTTGCCCAGGGCTTTAATCAACCAGCCCCTGGCGTAATCCTTGGGAGGGCCAGAGTCCTTGTTGTCTCCCGTCTTCTTCTTCTTCTTCTTGTTTGGCTGCTTCTCCTCCTAGAGGGAAGTCCACACAGAAGTCAGAGAGCTGGTTGTACATGCATCCTGCATCTGGAAGGAATTCCAGGGCAGCACCTCACAGACCCCAGATCAGGTATCCTAAATGAAGCCTTAGCTTTAGCTCCTGTCACATTCCCTTTCACTGATCTCTGTTTATGTCATACACACCCGGGACTAACACCTTCTCTTTTGTACCAAAGACAATTGTTAAAACCCAAACCAGCCTGAACCTCCCAGGCCAAAAATCAGGCAAAAATCATGAAGAATCTGAGGCCAGGGGTGGTCATGGAATGATATTCACTCTGACCTCTGTTGCTGGGAAGTATCTGAGGTAGATAAACATAAGGGAACTGCTTGTACTGCAGACTTGAGGGTGGTTCCTGTCTTTATGTAAGGCAGAAGGATGGACTTTCTTTGTCTCTCAAAATATGGGGATCTGCCAAGGACACGACAGGAAGACCCTGTCATGTGTTCCCCTATCCTTGCCCATGGTCCTGCAGGATCAAAGAAGGGAAAACCCAGCAAAGAGGGCTGCAGGGAAGTGAGGTGACCCTACTTCCCAAGGCTGGACCTGGATGTCTCAGTCTCATAGAAGGCCAAGAGTAGGAATGGATTTACCAGCACCAGGACATCTTGGCTCTGGGCCTTGCTCATGTTGTTCACATAGTCTGGGTCACTCTCCTGGCGTCTCTTCTTGCGTTTCCGTCTCTCCAGTTCTGCTTGGGCCTTCCGCATCGCGGTCTTCATGTTCTTCTCAAAAGCAGTGTAAAGAGCCTTTGTCTTGTCTTTGTCTTTCAATTCCCAGACATCCTCTATCTCCAAAGGCTTGCGATAGCCCTTGAAAACCATGCTGTGGGACAGAGAAATCCCATGATATTTGTTGGAGACTCCTTGCTGCAAATGCAGAGTCTTCACATCCAGCCTGGCCCCAGGTTCAGGCTGCACAGGCTGCACCCAGTGTGGTGCCTCTCCCAGCTAACTCCAAGCAGCCTGTGCTGCAGGTTCCCCTGTGGCACCCCTACATTTTGCCAGCCCAACCTCCCTCAGAGCCCTGCTCACCTGCTGTACCATTCAAAGGTGATGGAGCTCAGGAAGGAGGCTGTTACCTCTGGGTTCTACAGTACAAAGCAAAGGGCATACTGAGAGATTGTTGATACTGGGGGATGGTGTTGACAAAAGCTGATTTAGCACCCCCAGCCATTAAGGAGCCTCATAGGTTCCAAACTATGCCAGCTACAGCCCCAGAAACCTCATCTCACAGCCAGCAGCAGCCCCCCTGGTCACACATGCAGATGCCCCATGCTGCAGGCTCCAGCTCTTGCTGGGCCCTGTGGTGAAGTCCTCAGGTCTTCCCAAGGAGCCTGGAGCCTGCATGGAGCCTGCCCTGCCCCACACAATGCTCAGGATGTGGTGCCCCAAACCCACTCCCACATAGTCCTCACACCTTCTTCCTGATTTCCTTTGTTTCTGGGGCAACATCTGAGAAGCCTGAGACAAAGAAGAGCAGCAGCTGGAGCCCATAGGAGATGAAGAAAAGGATAAACCGTGGCAGGTCAGAGATTGGTTCCTGCAGGAATGGAAAGCCCAGGTTATTGCTGGGGGTTATCTCAAGGTCACCTGGTACTCAGAGACAAGATCCATCCCCTGGCTGAGCCCAACGGAGCACTGCAAAACTCGCTCCGAGTCCTGGATCCGTTTCCCTTTGCCACCTCTCCCTCCTTCTCCCTGACCTCCTCCCATAAGTGTTTAAGGGGAGAAATTAGGCCTGGAGAGCTTATACTTCCCCAAAGAGACAGGATGAATTCCAACAGCAATTCCTTCTGAGGTCTTCTCTGGTTCCCCAAGGTCCCCAGGGCAGCTGGGACCTCAGTGATACCACAGAGAGCTTGTCAAGAGAAGAGTTGGAAGAAACTTTCTTTGGGAACAGAACAAGACCGGGGGAAGCACAGAGCTTCCTGCCAAAACCAACCTGCAGGGCTTTCCGGACGAGCGACTGGAATGGCAGTATCCCACAGAGAAGGGACAGTATCCAGAAGCAGAAAAGCACCCCCGAATCTCTGCACAAGCAGAAGCGTCGTGCATCATGGATCAGCAGGACCATGATCTGGGGGAAAGACAATCAGTCAGAGGTTCAGGTAGAGCTGCAGGACTAGGTCTGGATCTAAAAGTGCCTTTGGAGCATGTGTCCTGGGATGCCCGCACACATGATCTGCTGGGATTCACTGCCTTGAATACCCTGAGTGCCTGGACACACCACCAACCCTTTGTAAATTTCAGAATTAATTGCACAGGGCAAAGGTTTATTTCAGGAAGACATAGGATCAGGTTTGAATGTACCCTGACATTACAGCAGGGCACTATCACTCTTTTTAGCTGTTCTCAGTCCAGATCTCGGACGTGCCTAGCTGTGAGGGGTCATACCCTGTCTCCTGCACATTGCCTTCAGAGCTGGAACTGAACCCAGATCACATCCCAGCAGTGCAGCCTCTCTGGGCCGTCCCCTTGCCTTATCATCTCACATGGACTCTGCATGTGAAACTAAATGACATGACAAAATAAGAAGGATAGCAAATGAGGGTGTTACTTTTGCTTTCAAAGTGTCGCTCCTGAGCATTTGTTAGGACTGTTAGAATATCCCATGTCTCACACAAGATGTCTGTAACTTCCATGCACATATTCCATCAAGCTAATAGCCCCTAGGTCCTCAGCTTTCTCCTCTGCCTGGGCATCCTGTGGTACCTCCCGGCTCTCTGCACAAAACTGAGCAGCAATGTACAGGAAGCTGTGAGACATCAGAGCAGCAAGCCATGTTCTGATGTTCACACTGCAAAATCACTCCTGTGAAACACTGCTCCTAGTAAAGCTTCTGTCAGAGAGCTCAGCTACACTCGCAGGCATAGAACCATCCCAGTTTTAAGGATAACAGCAGGGAGCACTGTACAACCAGGCACCTGCCCTCAACGTATTGCCCTCATGCACCACCCACACATGTTTGGGGCTAGTCCAACCCAATCTCCAGGCTACCCTTCCCTCATGGACACAGTTTCCCACTGATGTCTGTGCTAGGGAACTCTTGTGCTGCTTGGCACTGCAGTCTCACCCTGTCCCTGGTGACACACACCACACTTACGGCTGAGCCCTTACCCAGGTGACAATGTACAGGCTGGGGTTTGTGTACTGGACAGGTGGCACAGCATCCTGCTCGGCGTCATCTACAAATGCCAGGGCCAACTCTGCCACTGCTGTCAGCATCAGCAGAGTAGCCAGGACCTGTGGGGAGAGGGGGCCAGCCCATTGTTGACACTGGGAACCACTGGGAGACAACAGAGTTTGGCATGAAATTCACCCATACACCATTTGCAACCCAGACTTGGCCTGGGAGAGCTTTCAACCCTGTGAAACTGCAGCAGTTCCACAGGAGCACTGCCATCATTTTAAGTTCAGAAGAAAACAGCCCACAAGATGAGAGGCCCCAGTACACACTCTGCCCTCCCTCCCACTGCATCCCAGCCCTGTTATCCCCTCTGTCCCAGATATGCCTCATGCTGGACCCCCCTTTACATGTCTGTCCCAGATGGTCCCCTATCCCATTGCTCCTTCCCCCCTGCACTTCTCATCTCTCCATCCCACACTTGACAGTAGCACAGAGTCTTCCCACTCACACCACCTACACCTCAGGCTGCTCCAGCCTGTCATCTGTGCCCCCTCAGCTCCACTCTACCTGTTTGATGACGTAGAGTATGGTCACAGAGGATTTCTTGGCTCTGGATTTGCACATGGGCAGGAGCTGCCATGGGGCCAAAACCCAGAAGAAGCCAAGGGGGACCCAGACCAGCACGGTCTGCTGGAAGCACACAGGCAGGTCGGCATCCGGACGAGCAAGGTAGGAATCATTCTGGGGGCAGCAAGGACAGAACACCGAGTCATTTGGGATGGGTTAACTCTCACTGGGCACACAGGACAAGAGCCAACATTCCAATACATCCTGCCCACCCAGCTCTACCCCATCACAATCCCCCTTCAACACCCGCCCTCCTGGCTGAGCATTTCAGCACTCAGCCGACGTCTGAGTGATATCCCTGTCCCCATCTCTCTGCCTGAATGTGAAATGGCCATCCCTTGCTGGAGCCAAGCCAGTAGAAGCAGCTGAAGCCAAATCATTCCCCGGGAAGTCCATACAGGGTGTCCTGTGTTCCCAGGTGGGCTAAAACAGGACAGAGCTCACTCAGGCAGGCATCATTGTCTCACTGTCTGGTGAACATCGTGCAGGCAGTGCACAGCACTCAGTGCCATGGCAGTCCTGGATAAACACCAGAACCTCCGCCAACCCCTGGCAGGACAAGCTGTGAGCCTTGGAATCCACTGCTCTTCCCCCCCACTGGGTGTCCTACCCCAAGAACAGGCAACGGGGATGGAACAGCCACTCACCCAGAAGATGGAGCCGCAGAACTTCTCCAGGGCTGCTGACATAGCTCAGGGGAGAAGAAGCGGCAGCTCCTTCCCCTTGCTCTGCCCGGCTGAGAGACCTGGGTGGATGCTTGGGATAAAAGTCCCCCCCACACCCTCAAGCGGTCTTGGGACAAAATCCCTGATGACACGAAGTTAATAAATAACTTGGTGCTATTGCACAACCCCACAAACCAAAGCAGTGACCAAAAGGGCTTGGGAAGCTGCACAGGCTCAGGAGAAGGGAGGAGAGGAAGACCCAAGAAAAGAGATCAAAGGGGAGATACAAGGAAATCACAGAGTCACTGCAGGACACCACAGCCATTGCTCAGAAACCACAGCCTTGATCAGTGCACACCAACAGCCGCAAACTCAGCTGGACCTGCTAAAGACATTACTTTGGTGCAACGGACCTCTCCGGTGAGAACAAGCCCGCTGAATGCCAACAAAAAGTCCAGCAATGGCTGGTGCCACAGTGCGTTGTGCCACCTGGCCAGGGGGCCCGTGACACCAGCAGTGCTCGAGGCCTGGGAATTGGCAGTGTCTGGCAGCTGAGCTGACCACGTGCTGCACTGGTCTGAGTCCTCAGGATCCATGTTCCTTTTACTAATTTCCAGCCTGCAGATTTTCCAAACTCCTCCTTTTGCTTCTTTCTTTCCCACATTTCCATGTTGTCTGTGTGTTACGGCAGTTGGCTGACCACGAAACCCCAAAGAGACTTTGAATCTTCATTCTAAGGTAACCCTCAACATTTGAGACAGAAAGAGGATGATTCCTGAGGAGAATGATTGCCACTGAACCCTTGTTGCTTAGAAAGGCCTAGGCATGACAGGGACAAGCGGGGACGGTACAACTAAGGCTGGAACTGGATTTGCTTTATCATGTGTGCTCTTGAGGAACAGTAGATAAAAGGGGACACTAGGGTGACTGCAACGATTATGTTGTCTCATTGTACATAGTTAGCAGATAACTCAGAAGTCAAGGGTGACACAATGAGTAATTGCTCAGGAACCATCAGTACCAGAGAAAGGCTCAATGTCCAACTCAGTGGTTAACTATTAGCAGTTTGCCTGATTAAATTCACATGTTTCTGTAAATAAAACTACCCCTAGTGCTACGTCCTCCAGGCCAGGACCAATACACTGCTTATGAGAGCTGCAAACTGATGCAATGAGTAAGGAGTAAGTGAATGGAGCAGTCACTCAGCCCTTGTCCATCTGCACTGCTGATGTGATTCTTCTTTCTGACACAGGTACAGATGTCCTCTGGCCTTGTTGAAAACCAATTGGAGCACTGCTGCCAAGGGGGCCACTTGCTTATGACACCTTCCTATGTAATGCCCCGTCCCATTGCTTGTCTCAGTTTTTAGTACAGGTCACAGCTCATCCTCACCCTGTCTTTGGTCTCTCAGAGTTGAAGTGCTGCCCTCAGCACAAGATTCCGCTCTCTTCAATGTTCGAGGCAAGCACACCTCCACTTTCTCTACCCTCACAGCTGGGACATGCTCCTTCTAAAAACCCACAAAGCCTTACTGTCCTTCAGCTCCTTCCATAAATCTTTCTCCACTAAAATACCCAGAAAATGTTCACTGGGACCAAGATAAGCAAAGCAGTAGCACCTCTTTGCCAACAATATCAGTTTCGCTGTGCTCCCATCTTTATCCATCTGTTATCCAGCATGTTATAACTTTTCAAAACTAGGCATTGATTCACGCCTGTCTGACACAGGGTCTGGTCCAGAGGTCTGTGCTGGGCAAACTACAAATTCCTCCAGCCCTCACTGCTCATCTCTTCTCTGAAGGGTTTGTGTCTCTGCCTTGTCATGCTATAACCCCATGTGAGTTTAAAAACCTGAGGGGGCTGGGTCAGCAGAATATTCATCTTAATTGAGCTACCAGTATCATAATCATGACCATGACTCATGAAATCTCACAACATAAGCCATGAACTCTTAAAGCAGGTATTCCAAACTATATCAACTATAGCCACAAATTTAATCACTCTTTCCAAGTTTTGATCCTTCCTACTGCCTGCTTATCTGTCAGTGCTGAAGCAGGCTGACACCAGCACTATGCAGTCATTCCCTTCCCAGTTCCTCTGTTAAGAACTTCGGTTCCCAAGGTTTTGGGAGACACCAATATCTCTGAAGATCCATGTGAAAAGGTAAAGGTACCCTTTAGGCTGAAAATACGTAGTCTTGATGACAGTTTTCAATGATGTGATTCTATTTAAGATGACAAAGGTGCTGCCACTTTGCCAAGTATCACATTTTTTCCATACATCCTCACAGGCTGTAAGCTATTGCCAAGATGGGAAGAGAAATCTGTACCCTGCTTTTGCTTCCTGAGGTCCACTATCTCTGCTGTCAGAGGGATTCTCATCAGCTTTGTCATACTTTACAGAGGAGCAGGCAGCAAGGATAAAGGTGCTTTACCTCTGGGTCTCTGCTCTTCTAATGGACCACTCTGATGCCATTCAAATCATTTATTGGGTATTTTACGGAGTAACTGAAATGAGTCTGAGGCTTCAATCCTGACTAGGCAGCAATGACCCAACAGGCACATTCCCCAAGCACTGTCTGGAGAACAAGCAGTTTATGCTTTATGTTGGGACAAAAACCTGGGAACTCCCTTAGGAAAAGCACCTTGTCCTCCCAAGAAATCTCCTCATACACCACACCCCACCTCAAGCACTGAGAGCCCACAGCCCAGGATGTCTCACAGCTTCCTCATCTCATCAGTCAGGTGCTTCTCACCATTTACAGCTGCTGCATTGCTAATCCCCACCTATCCTACTGGCTGACCACAGCAGGCTTTGTTTCCCAGCTGTGGCTATGATGTTTCCCACCCTGGCATTCCGGATGTGATTGTATTCTCTGGCACAGCAGGGTCCTGATTAATTCAGGCTATGCAACACGGGTCATGGTCTTACCTGAAAATATAAATAAACTTTAGAAGAGCACAGCAAGAGGGGGGCAGCTGCAGTGTTTATTTGACAATCACATGCAGTGCTACACAATTCAGTCCCCCTACTTGCTCACCTCCCTTCCTCCCAAATGCTGTCACTGTAACATCTGGGAATGAGTCCTTTTATTTAAAATGGCCAACGTAAGTTTCCAGGCCAGGGACTTCAGGGGAAGCCAAGGGAAGAGGTGTCAGGCTTCATCACCTAGTGCACATCCTCTGCAGCCTGAGGACGGAAGCAGGACCCATCTGTCCGTGTGCCAGGGCAGACCCTGGAGTCTCAGCGTTCTTGTCCCAGCACGGTGCCGTCCACTACAGAATGTTCTTGGCAATCGCATTCAGGGTCCTCACTTTGGCCACATCTGCCACCTTTATGGAGTACTCGGGGGCAGAGAAGGACGCTCCCATGGCAACGTTCGGATTTCTGTCGGGAAAAACAGCGATTAGTGGTGATCTGCTGGTGACACAGATGAACAAGACCCACCAAGAAAAACATCCCCATATTTCCCCGAGTCTCAGCACTAGCCAAAGATGGTGCCACCCAAACCAAAGACGGGACAGTAATAGAAAGAACAATAATCCAAAGGAGTGCAGACCTATGGACAAATAGAACCCATGCCTCACTCATTTCTCAGAAGCACATCCCACTGGCTTCCCGAATCCTACATGCTTATGTTAAAAGTCTAAGGCAACTACACCAGCACCTGCCTTCCCAAGTGCCCTCACAACTCCTAGGGCAGCAGTAGCAAGAGGAATGCCCCAAGGATCTGGCTCTGCACAGAACTCATGTTCACATGAGGAGCACTTCTGGATTCATACACTGCAGAATACAGTGTCGGGCACCACCATCGCAACCATAAGAGCACAACTAGCTCTCAGGAAGCTGTTTGAAATTTATGCCAGTTCCACAAACTCACATTCACATTCATTCAGCCTTTCCCTCGTAGAGTTCTGCTAAAAAATAAACTTAATCAGTTACCTGAACTTCATCCCTGAGTCCCGAGCTGAGCGAGCAGAGCAGTGAAACTCAGAAGCAGTGGAGCCTTCCAGAATCCTCTGCAGGTTGCGCTCCGTGATGCCACCTCCTGGTGGGAACAAGCCCAATGTCACACACCGAGCAGGTGACACTATTCCAGACCTGACATCACCCCAGGACTTCACCATTAAGGGACAGAAGCCATATACACGGAAGGGAAAAAACAGCCCTTGGGACAATAGAGACCCAGGCACATGAAAAGAGATGGGAGAAGCCTTGGCTCATGTTCTCCCACACATCTAGAACCGTCCCCAAATCCTGCAGGGAGCAACAGCTGCAGGGCTCTGGCCTCCCAAACAGGCTGCGTGGCCTTTACTCACACCAGGACAGGAGCTGCTCCTCCTGGGCTGCTGGCTCAGAAAGCCAGATCAGGGAGTGGGTCCCAGGGCAAGAGGCTAGGAAGGAAGGGCTAAGGATGGCAGGACCTGGTACAGATAACAAAAAACATTACCTGGCACCACCACAATTCTGCCCTTCGCCTGAAAGAAGAATAGCACGTTAGTGATATTATTGAGCACTACATCCACACGGGCATTTGCGAGGCAGCAAAGAAACCTCACATGCAGCACTTCCCACAAGCTCACAGATGTCACCATGGTCTATAACCTGTGCGCTCTCACCCATCTTTTCAGTAACATTCATGTTTTACAAGGAAAAGTGGAAAAGAACTTGCAGTTACAGTTAAGACAACCTGTCACCATTCCCTCCTACCTCTCCATCCCAGCTGGCTACCTCTCAGGTACACCTGTTGCACTTTCCTAAAAGGAACTGTGAGACACCCAGCAGGGACCTCACTGTGCTGTTTGCATGGGATCATCACATGAGCTGTTGGAATTAACTCCCATCACCCTCCCCCAGTGTGCAAGCAAGAACTACCCAACCAGTCTTTGCTGTGGGAGACTTTGGGGCCCAGCCCACTTGGACTTGGGGAAACATTAAAGCCAAGCAAGAGAGGGAAGGCAAGCACTCCTTGACAGAAGTGCCCTTCCAGAAATGAGGGATACCATAAAGCAGCTGCCTGCAGGCAGTGCCCAGGGAGCAGCCACAGTAACCCAGGGGAGCACAGCAAACTCACCTGTTCTGCAAGCCTCTTAATCAAGGACAATCCTTCCAGTGCTGAGCTGTCACAGCCACTCGTCAATACCCGCTCAAAGCCCAGGGAAATCAGGGTCTCCAGCGCCACCAGAGGGTCATGCACCATGTCAAAGGCTGAGGGACCAGAACAACAGCTCAGAAATAGCTCGGTTCATTGTGCTCAAGCCCCATCCCTCAGTCAGCTCCCCCAAGGAGCCCGAAGGCAGTGATAGGAAGGGTCCTGCTCACACCCTGGATTCACAGCTCCTGACTGTAACACTCCCCTTGCAGCAGTGCCAGGGCCACCATACTCAGCTCCTCAGACACCTCCTCTCTCACAGGACAACGAGACAGCCACCAAAGCTGAGCCCGCTGGACCTTTTCCCTTGTGGGGAATAGCACAGCCTGCAGAGCTTTCCCCCTCCAAAGAACGACCAAAGAACATCAAGCTCAGCTCCCTCCCAGCCCCACCTTGCCCCAGCAGTGGGACACAGACTGGACCCTGCCCAGGGCCACTGTCCCTGGCAACTCACCGCGGTGAAACGTGACTGGCAGGGGACGGCACACAGCTGCAAAAAGAAGACATGTGGTCAGTCAGGGCTGGTACAGAGTGCCTTGTGCTAGAACCAGAAATGCACACCACATGAAAGAGGGAAAAGGCTTCTCAAGCCATTCCTGGGGAGCTCAGAAGAGTCCCCATTCTTGTTGAGAACAATGCAGTGGCTGCTGTTTATCCAGACCCTTTCGTGAGGAAGAGTTCTTCTGCCCTTCAAGAAAGCAACAAACCTTTGTTTTTATGTGTAACACCAAAATCTCTCATCTTATCTGGAACATGCAGAACCCTCAATCCCACCACAGGTGACTCTCTCTGCAGAAAGGTTGTATTGTCTACCTGGGGGAAGGACAGGACCTCTTTGAAAGCAGGACAGCTGATTTTGGTGATTTCTTTCACTACCTACGATTTCTGCTCTCCGACCACAGCAAACTTCACCAGAGGTGCTCTGATTACTGTGCAAAGCTTATTTATTTCTACAAAAAGACATCCACGTGCTCCCTGCCCTGGAAACAGCAGAACACACGTTGGCCTAGTGGAGCTAACTCCTGGCAAGACCCTTTTCTTTTGCTGCACTCCTTACAGCACATTGACCTTCATATGAGAACCTCAGCACCACATCACCATGGAAAGGCTCAGCCCTCTTCAGCTTTGGCTGCGGCTCCCCAAAAATATGCAAAAAGAGAATTTGCTTCCGCATGTTTGTGGTCTGGACTAACAATCTCCCACTGCAGCTTCAGTAGCTTTTTATGTGTTCACACCTCTCCCTCGTTATCTTTTCTCCCTGTGTGTGTTAAGGGAAAAAACTGAAGATGAATTGCCAGCTACACACAAGGCCAAAGTCCAGGAAATACATATCCTACACACCTGTAGCAAGGACATAAGGAAACGAACAAAGGACAAAGAAAATGAGGAAGGGAGAGAATCCAACAGTTGAATGCCCCCAAAACAGCTCATCAAAGCCTTCTTACACTTTGCTATTACCTGCCAGGTGGCCTCAAACTCTGTGTGAACAGCTTGGGGCTGTGGCCCTTGGTCTGCAAAGTTTCTTAACTACTTAATGTCTCACAGGTATGGCAGCAAATGAAACGGAAAAAGGTGGAAAGAGACGGCAAGACCGCAGAAAGGACGTGCAGAGCGAAGCCCTCTGTACAGTACGGCATCAGCCGGAGCAGCACTGCAACGCCGCCACAGCACAGAGCTTTGCCTGGAGACACGCTCACCCAGCAGCGCCGTGCAGAGCTCTGTGTCGATGCGCCCGTCCTCGGTGAGGGCCCCGAACACCAGCCCGTCAGCCCCGTGCAGCTTGGCCAGGCGAATGTCGGCTTTCATCACCTCCACCTCCCGGTCCGAGTACAGGAAATCGCCGCCGCGGGGCCGGATCATGACGAACACCGGGACCCGCACGCACTGCTTCACCACCTGCAGCAGCCCTGCGGGCGGGACGGGGCCGGCTCAGCACCCGCCGCGGCAGCTCCGGACCCGGGGCGGGCAGGACGGGACCGGGCACGGGGAGGGAGCCGAGGGACAGAGGGGAGCGGAGGGACACCGACAGGGAAGGCGGCACAGGGGCGGGCGCGGCTCACCCATGCTCGGGGTGGTCCCTCCTTCCACGAGGCCCGCGCACAGCTCGATCCGCCCGGCACCTGCGGAGAGGCGCGTCAGAACCGGCCCCGCCGCGCTGCAGCCCCCTCCCGCGAGGCCCCCGCGCCTTACCTCCGCGCTCCGCGTTGACGGCGGACTCCACCGAGTCCACGCACACCTCCATGAGGAACCCATCGTCCATGCCTGTGGGACGGGAGCGGCGCGGTCACCCCGGACCGCCCCATGGCGCCCGCCCGGGCCGCACCGGCCCCGCGCCGGGCCCG